>JAECUM010013142.1:0-11667 GCA_016617855.1 Megalonaias nervosa | reverse complement strand
GAAAATTAAATGTGTGTGAATGTTGAGGGGGCTGCGACCTTTTAAAGCTGAGATATGTTTTATTTTATCTCGACAATTACTTCTGCTTCAAATAATGCAATAGATTTAATATGGTCCTATTTTGCTATACATCAGAGCATAATATTTTGTCCAGCTATTAACAGATGGAAATTTAAAATCAAAATTGTTCGGTCCCTGCCTTATAACAGTAAATTGGTGGTTCCTAACATAATTGCGGGATACCTTGGTACCTATCGTGGTATGTTTACAAACACAACAGCTGGCCGTGGTAAACACTTTTTCAAGGTACGCAGCCCTAATATAATTATTTTAACGTGTTTGTTAAATTACCTTTAACCCAATTTTGTATGCACTTATATCCTCAGAAAACAATATTATTTGACGTTAAACATTTTCTGATGAAGAGCGCCCTAACATCAAGTGGACGTAATCCAATTCCGACATTATTGCTGCTTTATTGCTCAAATTTCATATTGCCTTTATTAACTCTCTCATCTGGGGAATTCCGGTCATTGTTTGAAACTGCTACTTTAAAGCCTCCATGGAAGCAAGCAAAGCCTGATTATAAGATTTAGAAAACTATCTACATGTTTCTAATGTCCCATTCACGGGAAATATCCTTGGAAAATTTGTTCTGTCTCCATTGTTATCTCATCTGAACTAACGTTTCTCAAACAATTTACATTCTGCATATCGCCTTCGCCATAATACCGAAGCTGCCCCTCTAAAAGTAGATATCGACCTTCTTTGGTTAATAAAAGGGTACAGTTCTCGGCTCCAATGTATACCGCATTTGAGCAAACGACAATGATATATTACTTCGCCATCTCCAACATATATGTGGCATTCGCCATACAACCTTAATCTGGTTGAGGTTATACTTAGTCTATAGGATACAAACTGTGTCCGTAAATGGATCTGTGTTTTAGTGTTCCACAAGGTTCTGTTCTTGGACCGGTTCTTTTCAATCTTTACAATCAACTCCTCTTGAGTGTCATAGATTGTCATCCAGTGTAACGCTAATTATGCGCTGATGACACCTATCTATACAAATCTAGCAACTGAAATGAAGCTAGTCCAGGGCCGAGAAAGGTGCGTTTCCCATATGAAGTTATGGATTACACGTGACAAGTTGTAGTTTAATGATGATGATAAAACGAAAGCTATTCTTATCACAAAACAAAGATTTTTCTCATTACATTCCTTTTCTTCAAAGAATACGTATCAGCAAACGCAAACATTAAATTTATGCAATCAACACGAAACTTAGGTGTCACTCTCGACAGTATTTTCTCATTACACCAACATGTAAAGAACGTATGCAAGGCTGCATATCTGGTCTTTCACACAACAGAATCATTCGTAATTCTCTTTTAGTTGATGCAGTCTAAAACACGTATGCGTCTTAGTATTTTCTAGATTGGATTATTGTAATATTGTAATTCTCATCTTTCTCGTTCCTCCCAGTATCTACTACAGAAACTTGAAAACAGTTGGAAACATCGCTGATCAAATAATCCTTGGAGTACCAAAAACCGAACACTCCTCCCACTGCTCTCTACCCTCCAATGGCTAGTCCTTCACTCCAGAATCAAGCACAAAATCTGTTCTTTATGCTGCACTTCCTTTACTGTCTCTAGTCCAAATGCTTATCTGATCTAACACAAGAGTAAACAACTTCTAGATATGTAATCTCCTATTTCGAAACTTGCATTCTCATTATTCTAACTTTATCAAAATGAAGTCCAAGGGACAATCTTATTTCGCGTTGCAGGTCCTAGCTACCTAGAACAAATTGCCAGTTGAACTGAGAAAGAATGACACCGTGATGTTATTCAAAGGTCCATATTTGTGTGATATTTCAAGTTCAATCTGATTATGCTACTAATATTACACTTGAAAGATGACTAAAACAAAATATATTTATTCCTTCAGAAAAGTATTGTATTTCCTGTCGTTTTCCATTTTAAAACTCTAATTTGTGGATTTTCACTATCAATAAAACATTTTGTAGTCCAGGTTTTCTCCTTCCTTTTGTATTTTGTGTATCTTTTATGGATGGGATATATTCCTGCCCCTCACGAAGAGCTTGATTAGCTCGAAACATTTGAAAATGTTTCTGTGATTTACCAAATATATATATAATTTCTTAATGCTACCCCCTTTTTAACTTTAGCTCTATTTCATGCATGTAAATAGAATGTTCACTGTTGCACTCAAAATATGAACCTGATAGGTATGATTTTTAAGATGAAAGCATTAATAATGCCCTATTGGAATGTATATCACAACAATTAAATTAAACGACCAACCGTTAATAACATGTCTGGCCAGCTATTGATTTATTTATTGTTTCATTTAAGGATGGATGTCTCATTCAAAAAGAATGTATGCATCTGCGAATAATTCTACTCGCAGCTACATACATGCGCCTTGCGATAATCATTGTAACAGACGGGTAACAAACGTGGGTAAGGACTAAGCATTGCATCCCTCTGATTTTATAATATTTACAAAGTGGCTACATGCCAACAAATCAGTAATAAATAGTATTTAAAAGGTGGATAAATCATTAGCATACTATCAGTTGATTTTGTTTGGGTTTTTTTCTGTCAGCATCATTTATTCCTGCTATAGCAGGGCATAAAATAGAAACGTTTAACCAGCATATGTCCCTAGTTAGGTATACAACAATTTGTAATCTTCTATATTAGTATGAATCCTACGCCATTTTCTAACCATCCTGTACTGTCACAGACAACAATAGGTCATTAAGGCACGTTTTGTTTGAGAAACGAAAGAATTCAAACCTTCACCGTGGAAACAACACCTATATTTCCGTGGGGACTGTAGCCCAAATATTCATCAGTCTTGTCTCTGAAATAGGGTTAATATATTAAAAGTTAGTGTATCCTGCGACATTATAGCAAGCATTACCATCATGTTTAAAAGAGCAATATAAAGAGCCACCCAGTCTTGACTCGCTGGCATGGTGTCTTTGATTAAGATGTTCATATGAACAATCATGCCACTTTTCTTCGCAATTTATGTAAGAAACAAAACTAGGCTTCTGTTCTTCACATTTATGACAGAACCAGAGTAATTGGTAATTAAACATTTATACAAAACAAAATCTATACAGTTTATGAATGGTCTTCACCGACATTCAAAAATTAATTAAAATCAAGGAAAGTTCCATAACATTTAAAGCTTACAAAATGCACACCCAAGGGCATCTTTTAATTTTTGTATTCAAGGGAAATATATTTTTGGTTGAATTTTACTTAAATTCATATTTTCTCTTCTTTTCTTCGTACACGGTTTAAGATCTGGAGTCGTAATAAGATACAATATAACATATCACATAAAACGTCACCGGTAAGCCTAGCGAGTGGTGAAATGTAATTCATTGTCCTATCAAAAGATAATTATGAATTTCCAAATATAAAATAAGTCAGAACGCTAGAACCGTCTCATACCAGACTTACGTTGAATGGCTCTCATACTAGTTTTACGACATTAGAAGACCTTAAAGAAGAGTATCATTAAGGAACATTTGAGGAGGGCGAGTAATGGATAACCAACCAGCATAAGATCTTCAAAACTGAGAACAGTTTAAAGCTAAAAACAAATTAATAGATAAAATAAATGTGCCGCAAACAAATAAGATCAATATTTTAGTTGTCAGGAGTCAGAAGAAAATATTGTCACCCAGTTAGTCCTTGATTTGATATCACTCTCATATTCATATGCTCTAAATATTGTATGAATATAATAAAATATCAATGGTATTAAAGAGAAGGTGGTAAGACATTTAGATAATAGAACCAAACATAATGACATAATTTTACAAACAACCTAAATCAAATAAGGTTTCGTTTGTTTCATTATATTTATGTGAATATATGCGGACCCAAATACGTCATATATAATAAACACAGCATAAGATACACCGTTGGGACTTTGCCCTTACCGTAAAATCAACTCACAAGGTCTATGAATCCAGAGTTGATAGAAAAATAGGCTTTAAATACATGTTAAAAATTTATACAGAACTAAACTCAGGTACCGCTGATAAAATAAAATTCAGTTATAAAATTAACGAGCATTACAATACTACCAAAATATAACATATTCAAGGAAAAGACATTGAATCTAATGAGGAAGAAGCGGTTATAAATTCCATAGTAAAGCGCCATGCTCTCTTGTTAACTAGTAAATGCGGATGTTTTACACATTTACGATATAATTTAATTGCAAATATTAAAAATATAGTCCAATATTTGCTAATAATTTTCTGGATACGATGCTCCTCGGATTATCAAAGTCTTGATAAGAAATGATCCTGATCAAGAAAATAAATAATACCAAATATTTATGACAATTATATTTTTTTTAGCAAAGATAATTTAGTTAATTAGATTTGACAAAGTCGTATAAAAAAAGTTTTTATAAAAGCAGCAATGTAAGATTTCTTGAACGTTACCCATCTATGGGTCATCTATTATAACAACTTTCTTAATATTTATTATATAGAATTTGAGGATATGGAACCCATACATTTGAGAAATATATGTGGATTCATTTGAAATATTCAACGAAAATGCCCCACCAGCAAGTCAGAAATTTCATTCAAATACCACTGGACCAGTAATTAGCGCAGTGGATTGCCTGTATGCAGAATATGTTATGAAATTTTCAAATTAAATTATTTTGGCGATCTTCACGACTTCTATGTAATGAAAGATCCTTATATTGTATGTGATATTCTTGAAGAAATTTGATCTCTGTGTAAGAATAATTACAAACTATACCCAGGAAACTGTTTTATTGTACCAGGAATAGTTAACGATGTTAGTTTAAACATACGACAGATACAGCTAAAAATACTAACAGATTGTGATATGCCTTTTATGACGGAAGCTGGAATAGGATAAGCAATAGGTATGATACTTAATAGATATGCGCAGGCACATAACGAAAATTACAAAGAAAATAATGATAATAAAGGAAAATATAATGTTGTTTACGATACATCAATTTCAAGAGCATATATTTTTACCTAGACACCAACAGTCAATGCACATTACCAGCTTTAAATTGGCAGACGAAAAATAAGTAAAGAAAATGGAAAACGATTTAATGTACAGATAATAAAATTGGCACCATTCTAGAAGCAGATATGGAAGTACCAATATATACAAACATACAGGGTGCTCCGAATGAGTACAATATTGAATGTGCTCATGTACCAATAGCTTTGAATATGCTGATGTGCCAAAGTCTTGATGTATCACGATTATATAATCCGGAATGTCTTAGAATGAATTAAAATAATCCCAAAATAGTGATTCTGTCGAAAATATAAATGAGCATGTTGTAATTCCAATGAATATTTTAAAAATAAATGATTGCTCTCCTATTATATCTGAACACTACAGTAAATAATTCCAGAGACTGAACTTAAAGGATGAATAAACAAATTTGTTTATTGAAACTTTATATTGTAAAAAAACTAAGTAAAAAACAGAATGTACGTAAAAGGTTCGCTTGCAAAACATTCTAAGTGTGTAAATACGGATAGACCCTGAACTCAAATATCAGTAAAGAACTTTTTTTAAAAAAAAATAAAATATAAAAGTCAGGTAGGCTCTAAATACTTTGCCCCCAACCACCACGGCCATAGGTCAAACACACAATATACATGAAACATATATAACATAGAAATAACTATAGAAAATACCCCAAAAATTTGATTTTAATGTTAAAGAAACCTAGCCTTTCGGTGAGAGGTTACAACAAAATGATGCAACAATTACTACTGTTTTTATAACTATTGGTCTACCAATATCATTTTTGGCAATACGATTAACAAGAATATGTGATTTTAGATATCCTTAACAAATTGGAGTTAATAAATATTTAATGTATCATTATATAGTTAATATATAATTATAGTTACAGATTTTACATCACAAAAATATGGTAAAAACTTACAAGCAACAATCAAATGCTTTGATTTATCAACATTCATAAATGCAAGTAGAGAAAAAGGAACTGTACATTTTGTTATAGCCTACTGATCACTGAAACAAAATCAATGAATCGTGAATTTCAAATTATTTTATTCTGTCGCCATATAACAATTTATGTCAGTAATGAATGTCTGCTTGCGTTTGCAAATATGATATGCAAGTAAATGTTATCTTAATAGATATCAGCTAAACTGCATTATTTTTCATGAGCAATGGTGATTGCAGATATCTTTGAGCAATCGACAAATGCGAGACGCACATACATCCAGTACCATGTTCATAATATGATGTGATGTTTTCTGTTATCTTACCAAAATGAACTGCATTATGTGTGTGCTTTTTATGTTTCTTATTCAAAGAAAATATTTTGGCACATTTAAAAACCAAACAACCCCCAAGAAAACATATGGCAATAAATTGCCAGATCCCACTACTTCGCTGGTATTTAAAGGATATTGATGGTTATTACCCCTGCAAAAATAATTTATAGAAAACTGGCATTTGTATCAATTTATTTAATGTTTATCAGCCATGAAAGGGTTAAATAAAGTCTCACTTGGTGTAGTTCAATTACTGAAAGATAGTTAATAGAGACGGATTTGAAATCAACATGAACTGGAGTACATATCATTTACTTTTTTATTGTGATATCTTTTGATGGATAAATCGTCAATAGGAATTGTCGATAGCATGGTTGCTCCTCTTCCAAAATTACTACTCTACAGTAATAATGAGCACAACCATCTTGCCTCTAATATATCCCGTGAGCAAGACTAAAGCATAATATAATTATTTCGTATTTTCCCAATGATTAAAGGTGTTAGTATTACATGAAATTGTAATTGAATTCAATGCGAACAAATAGGGCAGCACATGACAATTTTGTAACTTGGCCCCGATCAGATTTGTAAACATTAAATCTACGTCAACTTAGAATGAATGTACATGTGCATGCAGTCAAGATGGAGATACATCTATAAACTTTACAATGATTATATTCACTGAAAGAAGTATTTTGTGCTTTCTATGTGCCCCGAATAGGTGCAAAGTAATGACATTTATGTACATTATATGTTATTCCATTTCTACAGCATTATATCGGAATGAGTAATGCTTGTCATACACCTGAAGTAGATTGGACCACAAGGTTTGACCTCTGTACGTTCTTATCATTAGAGTTCGTGGTAATGAGCATTGCATGTGAATGCCTGATACGCACTTAAGTACAAATGAATGGTTTATTGAGCCATTTTACCGACATTTAATGTTTCACAAACTAAGTGGACACACTTAGCATCTCAGATGCTTAATACGTGATAGGTCCCAACAAAGATCCAATATGCTGTTCCTTTTTTAAAACATCACTGTTTTAGAATTGACATTTTTCACATATGATAGCGATGACAACTAAAAAAATAAAACAAATGCGTGACAAGATTTTAGGAATTAATTAGATTTTCTCTCGAATTATAGTTTTACATAGTGTAAATTCGAGAAGGATAACACATATTCAGTTTCCTATTGAAATCATATTAAAGTATGTCTGATTAAAATTTATGTCAGTTTGACTATGATAGCCACCAATGTTCAAAATTTGAGTTGGGTCATATCTGGCAGAGAATAAATCTATCTATCTATCTATCTGTCGATCTCTCTATCTACTGCATCGAAAGAAATGCTGTTTCTGTGAGAGCAACTACAAGATAATTAGTAATTTCATGTACATCTATAACTCCAATATTTTTTATTTAATATTTGCCAATTTGGGTTGCTTTTGATAAGAAAAACAAAATTATACTATCTCAACTGATGTAAACGCCGGTAGTAACTTCAATAAAATATTGCAATGTGTTGGTAAATGGAAGCAGTTCTTTTTATGCATTACCACAATTTGCTGTTTTTGGTTTCGATGATAAGGATATTTGCTTATGATATTTTGCCCGCGCATACATGATTGACCTTTAAAAACCACAGCAAGAGTTTTAGATCAGGCCGGGGAAAAGTGGTCCTTATTGTACATGCCTAACTTAGAAATCTCTAGTCATGCTGTTTCAGTCGGTGCGTTATTTCGTCTGTGCGTCCGTTCATCATAAGTTGTAGTCATTATAAAGCATTTCAGACTGGAACTGTTAGCAAGTACTCTAATCTAACCGGTACATTTTCATCAGGTCTTATATAATAGAGGCTACAATCATAATCTATTCGTGCATTTTGTTTCCAGAACAATGCACTAATTTTTGCTTTGGTCTCCAGGACGTGCAATGTGCATGTTACATAACTCTTATTTAACGGTTTTGGATATTCGAATATTTGGCACTAATAGTATGCTATGAACATGGCTATGTACTTACCGTAGGAGCGGTTTGTAGTTATGTTTCTTGACATAACGTGTGAAAATCGATCCTTCTTCTCCTCGAGCATTTTTGGCCCTAAGCCAATTTCTATCCTACAAAATTAAGACAAAAACTTATACAGCAAGATATGTTTATACTATCTGCTGCATGTTCATACTTGTCGCATTACTTGCTTTTTTTTGTTTTTTTTTTTAAATAACTGACCTATAGAACACTCATTTGAATAAAAATATAATCAATAAAATGTTTGAATTAAGGACGACCGCTCATAAAACATAGAAGAAGCTGACTTTATGAAAACTGATATCTGTGGATACTGCCGATTCTATCGAATCCCGAAACAAAAAGGTAATATAGGTTGGTTGACATTGTGCTGCTGTAGACTGACGTAAACTAGATAATCTGCCTTTAATATATATGGTCAATTAATGTTCATAGTACAGAAGAGTGTATGTCTGAATTCAAAATAGTTGTTCTGGCTGAAGCTTATTTATCCCCATCATGAACGACATTGAGTATTATGTATGAAGGTTCCAAGCATTTGTGGAAATTATGAATAAACATTAAATTATTCAATCAAACTATTTGAAACATTTTCAGAATTTATACAGACGGTTTATCATTTAAACATTCCAGTATCTAGTTTATGAACTACATGGCTTTTGATTTTACCATTTGGTGAGGAGATTTAAGGTAACTGAACGTCGTTAGTTATATGACATACCGTTGTGCGATGAACTGTCGCATAATTTATATAACAATTTCCAGCTCTATTCCTATTAAATCATTTTAAGAATTATATTGACTGTTTGATATGACATTCACAGAGACTTTCACATCTAGAAATGCAACAAGCTTAATATGCTTCATTTAAATTAGGTGGCTTAAACATGCCGTTCTCTTCTTTAATATTCACATAGTAATCATCGTCTATCTCAAAAACAACTCTGTCACGCCTAATACGAGCTATCTTGAAACCTTACTATTCGTTGAAAAGATTCTTCTTTGTTTTAAGTGGCAAACTCCATTGTTAACACAAAATTCCATAATGCAATATTTTCTCCAGATTTCATGTTCATGAGTTTATGTGTCTTCAGTTTTTTAATGATACCCATTGAATCAACGTCCGTACAATTATTATAGCAAAGAAGTAACAATCTAAGTGGGTCTTGCAGTAAACCAGCAGCGCACTAAACTAAAGACTCTTATTACTTAATAATCGCACGTGCAGAATAAATGTTGATTTTATGCACGCAAAGTTCCTCACGATTGAGAAAACGTTTGCTGCGAACTTCAAAAGAAAAACTTATCTTCTCACTGTGTACTATCTTTCTTTTCTGTTTGTTTTCATCTATAGCGATCGTCTTCCAATACAAGAAATGCTTATTTATTAATTTATAAATGTACATCGAAGAAAATAATGTTTAGTTCTTGAGAAAATTGTAAAATTCATCATTCTACAATGTACTCTTTTAAGTCTGAAAAATTGTTTGGGCGAGTAATGTACACGCATTACCAACACTTACTTCTGCTGCCACAACTTCTAGCACTTCCCCTTTCGAAAAGGGAAGTTCTCCTTCGCAGACATCTTTATTGTTGCAAAGGCATATTATGTGTTCTCCTCGAATGAACTGCATCTGTGGAGATATAAAATTTCTCAGTTTACAATGATCCTATATCGTTATTATATTCTAAAACAACTTCTGGTAAAAGTTCAGTCTTGTCTAATTAAACAACTTGTAATGTTCCCTGAAGCTCCTCCGTAGTTAATTTAATGAAGCCAAACTTCTTGCACCGTAGTTAATGAAAGGAGAGAACTATTCACTTAAAGAGACGTATACGTGAGTTACATGGATGACCAATAGAATATTGATGTTATTAAAACTACGAACAAGGCATAACTCCAGTTTAACGGTGGCGTTACTATTTATCTATTTTGAAATTCCTCTTCCAACAAGAAAACAATTGCAAGAAGAGATGATATATTGCAATAGACATTGTATGAGCAAATACACACACACACACACACACACACACACACACACACACACACACATATAGTTATATATATATATATATATATATGTATATATATATATATATATATATATATATATATATATATAGTTATATATATATATATATATATATGAGCATATAATGCAATAAACTGACAACGAACAGTGCAAGACTAGTATCTAACTAGCCTGAGTGCTTTCGACTCGTAATGAGTCTTTTTCAAAGACAGTTACAAAACATAGACAAGGCAAACAAATAAAACAGAAAAACCGTGTTGTTTGCAAAACGTTACGTGGCTGTTTCTATAGGAATTAAACCTCCAAATGTATTATGTTTCAACTAGTTTATATAAACTTCTTGCGGATACTGGAAATGATTTGTATTAACCTAGAAATCGATGAGGCATAACTACATCTGGTATTTTGTGTACATTTATGTAAGCGCAAATTACATCCCGTATATTTCATTGTTATAGTAGTAATTGTATTCTATTAAGCAAATGTAAAGAATGTTTCAAAAGTAAAAAGTGTCGGCTGGAAAAGATAGTTTTATTTGTGTATGACTGTATTTTTCTAGTCTCCTTGGTTTAAACCGCTTGGTTTCAATGTTGTAAGTAAGATTCCTTTTCTTTCCTGGTTTCGGAACTCCGGTTGGGGTTGTTAGCAATTGCAATCAGTGTTATATCACTGAAAGTGTGGCCAGGGGAGGAGAAGTGTTCTGCGACCGGGCTTCTGTATAGCTTCTTTATCATCCAATCAGATCTATGAAGGTTGATCGTTTTATGTAGCTACAGATCTTACATGTGATGAGATACATTACATTCTCAGTTTTGCACGTTTGGACAATGTATGTTTAGTTTTTCTCTAGTCACTCTGCTATATATACTGACACGTTTTGCATCTTTTATCGCCACAGGAGTCAGATTGACTAGGGTGGTCTTGACTAGTGATTGACGTTAGCTTCGCCCTGACTAGAATATCCTTGAGGTGTTTTGCTCTCCGGTAAGATACTACAGGTTTGTTCTGAAGGATTAACTTTAGTGAGTCTGACGATTCCACGATGGGCCAGTGTTTCGCGATGATTTTACCTACTTTGGGGTTGTCTGGATGGTAGGTCAGGATAAATAGTATCCTATCAGCCTTTTCCTTCTCTCCACATTTTAGTAGGTCATCGCGGTTTGTTTGTTTAGCCCTTTAATCAATCCCTGACATACGTGATCCCCTTGCTGGATCTAGTGC
>JAECUM010013141.1:0-50666 GCA_016617855.1 Megalonaias nervosa | reverse complement strand
GAGTGATATAGAACCTTTTGACATGAATGGTTCATAATTCTCCATAATAAAATCATACTGGGGTTTATTAGACCCAACAAATGTATTGCTTTCAATACATGACCGTGACCTTGACCTCTTAGAAATAAGAGCATTTGGGATAGGTCTATCTTGATTCTGATGCCTATATTTCAATTTGAAGCAATCAGAAATGACGTGTATTTTTTCTTGCAATAGGTACACGTAAGAAGAGACAAGGATTTTGAATCAAGTTTATCAGAAGCTTGATTTTTAAAAATTGTGCCAGACTGAGTTTTAGAAGGAGTCGTATTAGGCTGAAATACCTTTCTACTAATAGATTGCTGAATGAATGATTTGCCTATAACAGGAACTTTATGAGTTAAAGAATACTTGTCAGCAGCAAGAGCAGCATTTTCCAAGGTATCGATCTCATGCTCTTCAAGATAAGTTTTAATGTCATGAGGAACACAGTTCTTGAACTCTTCAAGTAATACAAGTTGTTCGAGACTTTTATAATCATGTTCAACTTTCTTGGCTAAGCACCATCTCTTAAATAACTGCTCTTTTTCTCTTGCAAATTCGACATGAGTTTGTCCAGCTTCTTTTTTATAGTTTCTAAATTTTTGTCGATAAGCCTCAGGGAGTAACTCATAACCCTTTAAGATGCATTCCTTAACCAGATCATAGTCAGCACTTTGATGAGCTGACAGTGAATGGTAAATATCACTAGCCTTACCAATAGGTACACATTGTAGTAATTGAGTCCAGTGCTCCCTTGGCCATTTCAAATTTTCAGCAACTTTTTCAAAATGAGGAAAATATTTGTCTACTTCTTTTTCTCTAAAAGGGGGCACTACCTGATATTCTTTGTAATATCAAAACTTGAATTTGTATGTGGAGTGGAAATGTGCTTTTCACTTGCCAGCTGTGTTTCTTTTAACTTAATTTGAAATTCCCTTTCATCCTTCTCTATTGGCAATTGCATCTGTCTCTCTTTCTCTCTCATCTAATTGCATTTGTATTTCTCGCTCCTCTTTTTCATATAGCATTTGTTTATCTTTCTCTCTTTCCTCTCTCTCTCTCTCTCTCTCTCTCTCTCTCTCTCTCTCTCTCTCTCTCTCTCAAATTGTAACTGCATTTGTTTCTCTCTCCTCTTTCTCAAATTGCAACTGCAATTGTTTCTCTTCTTTCTGTAAATGCATTTGTTCTTTTTCTTTCTCAAATTGTAACTGCATTTGTTCTTTCTGTAAATGCATTTGTTCTATCTGTAAATGCATTTGTTCTTTCTCTTTCTCCACTTGCAGTTGCATTTGCATTTGTTTTTCCTCTTTCTTAAGTTCCAGCTGCCTTAACTCTAATTCCATCTTGTATTTTAATTTCAATTCCTTTACTTTTATGTTAGAGTCTGATACAGACTTACTCATCGAAACCAAAACACTTTTATTGAAAACATTCTTTTCTACCAAATACTGGATCAAAATGTTTTTTATTTCTTGCTTCATCAAAGAAGCTTTTGCCTCAGAAAGATCGTATTTTCTGGCAAGTTCAAGCAATTCATCTTTTTTCAAACAATCCAACAGCTCCTGAGTAGGATTTGAAAGAAAAGTCTCCACTTTTGATGACATTGTGAAAAAACCTGTTGATTTCACTAAAAATTTCAAACAAAATGTGAAATAGTACTTGGGATTTAAAACTAGGGGAATTTAAATTTCAGAAAACAATTTTCTGAAATATATTTGCCAAAATTCATATATCCCGGACAAGCCCCCAATTTTCTTTGTTACATGTCTAGGCTCGTATAAAGGTAACAAAAAAAAAAAGACTGAAACCAACAAGCTTTGTAAAATTAAACAAAATAATTAATTTCCCTAGAAAACAAGGTAAAAATATGAAAAAGGACTTGGGTTTGTGAATCTAATCCAAAAATTAATCCTAGAATTTAAAAATATAAGTCCTATCACGAAAAAGTTCTAAATGAATCAAAGTTTGAATCCCAATGAAGTTCCAAGATGGAAGGCGATGATGTCTTCTACATCCTGTTTTGTGCTGTTGTGTCAACAGTTCCTTGTTGTATTTTATGAATCAAGAATAATATTCTGGCTTTAGAATTATGAATAATTTCCAATAAATGTCTTTGTCCAAGAATTTTGATGAAGAAGAGTATTTTCCAGGGTGAATAAATTATTTTAAATAACAAATTTAACTCGAACTGGTCACAACACAAAATACCTTTGAGCTCTGAAGGTATTAATTTATGACTGACTATTTCACTATAAAACTTCAGTTTTAGTCCCAGCTAAAACGTAATTCAGACCCACATGATGGGGTCACGTGATCACTTAGTTTGAGCAGCACAAAAAAAAATTCAAGTCAATTATCACGTACTCTAGTATAGCCTTAGCTAAAAATCAATGATTCCCACACTGGAAATGAATTTTAAAAAAGATTGTTTACTCAAACTAACACGCAGGCCAAGTATGACCTTGATTATGACCAATGATTTTCACTCTGTGTTTACCAAATCTGAATCAAGGTCAGGAACTAGGTCAGCTAAAAATGCAATGTAGCAACACTACTGCATTTTAATCAGGCTAAAAAGAACTGAACTGAATTTTCTGGAAAAATGTCAATTCCAGTGAATAAGGTTATCACTACAATAACATGTAATGAAATATAAAGAAAATAAAAAATTTAAAACTAACACAAAAGTAATTAAATTAAATATATGTAACAGCATGCAAATCTGTTTTTTCATCAGTTTTACCTTGATTTTATTATAAATTAATTAAAAGAAAACTTTCTGATCTTTTTTTTATAATTTTGCCTTTTTAAGTTTAAGCTAATTTTATCTCTATGTCATAAAAGTTTCATTTTCACCATAAGTGAGGATATTTTACACACATTACTGTCACAACACATGTTGTATGAAGAAGAGCAAATTAGACATAATTAGCTTATTTTCATTCAAGCAATTGTACATGATGATTAAGAAAAAGAGAAAAGCTAATCCACAGATGTCCAAATATGTCCTAAAGTTTGCATTTTTGCAAAGGGTTAAAAATTTAAAAGATTTTACTCTTATATTCAACACAGGTAATATGCGCACCTTCAGAAGATAGTAATGCCTATTTTAATTTGCTTCAATATCTCAAGGAGAGGCAAAGTTCATCTACTTCAAAGTTCAAAGTTATTTCATGTGCATATTTTCCCAGCACTCAGAAGAGCTTTTCATTATCTGTTTGCTTCACATGGTAAATAAATTACCGAAGAGTGATTACAAGTAAATGTCAGATCCATTTCAGTCAAAGAGTTGTCATGGTATATGAACTTTTTATGAATTATTATAGTCAGAATGCAGACATCTTTGCCCTGCACTTTGCCCACTTTCAGTTGTACTCCCAGAATCCCAGAACAGAACCATTATTGATATCACATGGATTTTCTGCAATAGAAGACTAGCACAGTTTGTTTGGTTATGTGTGAGTCGCCAAAGATTTTCAAAGATCTCACATACTATTAGTGTGCAGATCTAACACCCACCGGTTATTCCATCAAGTCATTCCCCCACTACTTTCGGGAAGGTGGAATTGCTGTCATCACAAAGAACTCCATGATCAAATGTCTTAACCACACCACAGCCTTCAATTTCTACCACACATTGTTTGAACTAGTCCAAACCACACTCACACTGGAACAAAGGTCAGTCCATTTTTTCTGCCTCTACCGCCCCCCTCCTAGTAGAAAAAACAAGCTGACTGAATCCCTCTTTTGGAGCAGTTTCCGAATCTCCTGGAGTATGGAAATTTGATAGGTGGCAACCTGATTATTCATGGAGATTTCAACGTTCACTTTGACTGTCCTGGAAACCCATACACATCAAAACTCCTAGATTCATCAAAACTCCTAGATTCCATTCATATTTTCAACCTCGAACAGTCAGTTAACCAACCTACCCATAAACATGGTCACATTATAGACTGGATTCTTCATAGACCTGATGATAATATTCTACAGTCATCCCTGGTATCCCATGAACTTGCATCAGATCACCTCTGCATTATATGCCATCTTGACCTATCAGTCCCTGACCCTCGACCTTTATTTGCTACTAAGAGAAACCTCTGTATGATAAATAGAACCCAACTAATGCAAGACATCCAAGCAAACCTAACAACTTGCTTACCTCCTACAGCAGAACAATTGGATAACTGCCTGCATTCATTGCTTAACAAACATCCCCAAGCAACCAGGGGCAGATTATCAATTCAGAAGAGTTCTCCGTGGTATAGCAGTGTTAGAGACCAGCTTTGCACTGCTAAAAAAGACTGCTTTAAAGCTGAGAGGCTTTGGCTTTCCACCAGACTTACTATTCATAAGCAAATCTATGAAGCTGCTAAGAAGAATGTCACAAACATAGGCCATGCAGCGAAATCAGCCCACTACAGTACTAAGATCACGGAAAGTTCCAGCTGCAAAGAGCTATTGGAGATTACTAACAAGCTAATATCAAGGAACAAATGTACACCACTTCCAACTACCTTCTCTCCAGTCAACCTTCCAGACCTGTTTGCAGATTTCTTCCATGACAAAGTACAGACCATTAGAGATAAGCTTGACAACACAATTTCAGTTGACTCGTCGTCACCATACAGTTGTGATACAGAATTTCAGCAGCAACCATTAGCAGCATTTGAACCTGTCTCTATGGATTTAGTACGTACAATCGTGATGAAGAGTGCACCAAAGTCATGTGATCTTGATCCAATTCCAACATCACTGCTGCTTGAGTGCTTTGATCCAATAATGCCTTCACTAACTGATGTTATTAATAACTCTCTCTCATCTGGGGAATTCCCACCATTTTTCAAAACTGCCATTGTAAAGCCTCTGCTGAAGAAACCAACACTCGACCATAACGATTTAAAGAACTACCGCCCAGTTTCTAATCTCCCATTCATGTCAAAAATCTTAGAAAAAGTTGCTCTATCCCAACTTGTATCTCATCTGAATTCAAACAGTCTTTTTAGCAATGTACAGTCTGCATATCGCCCTTGCCACAGTACTGAAACTGTTCTTCTGAAAGTAGTTAATGACCTTCTCTCTGTTTTAGATAGTGGAAAGATTACAGTCCTCACCCTACTTGACTTGTTTGCAGCATTTGACACAATAGACCATGATATATTACTTCACTGTCTCCAGCATGTATTTGGCATTCATGATACAGCCTTACTGTGGTTCAAGTCCTACTTGGTCAACAGGAAACAAATTGTGTCCACAAATGGAATACACACCAGCCCAGTTGATCTATGTTGTTGTGTTCCACAGGGGTCTGTTGTTGGACGTGTTCTCTTCATTCTACACACTCAGCCGCTCTCAAGTGTCAGAGATCATCATCCAGTGTCTCACCAATTGTACGCTGATGACACCCAAATATACAAATCTAGCCACCCAACTAAAGTTGATGCTACCATCCAAGGCGTAGAGAGGAGCATTTCTGATGTGAAATCATGGATGACATGTAACAAGCTGCACATGAATGATGATAAAATTGAAGCCATTCTGATTACAACACAAAGAATTTCTCATTCACATCCTTTACTTCAATAAATATCAGCAACACCAACATTAAATTCACACAGTTAGTATGAAACCTTGGTGTTACTCTCGACAGTACTCTCACATTGCAACAACATGTCATGAACATATGCAAGGCTGAATATCTTGAGCTGAGATGCATCAGCTCCATTCACAAATATCTTTCAGTTGATGCCACTAAAACATTTGTGTGTCCCTTAGTACTTTCAAGACTGGACTGTTGTAACTCAATTCTGTTTGGTTCATCTCAATATCTACTCCAGAAACTTCAAAAAGTTCAAAACACAGCTGCTTGGATCATCCTTAGAGTACCATGATCAGAGCACACCTCCCCCCTGCTCTGTACCCTACACTGGCTATCCATTCGATCCAGAATCAAACACAAAATCTGTTCTCTGTGCTACGTTTCACTGATGGGTTCCAGTCCAACATACCTATCTGACCTTACCCATGTGTACACACCAGCAAGATACTTACGCTCCTCTTCTGACAATCGTAAACTCATTATTCCCACTATGAAAACGAAATCATATGGACAATGTTCTTTTGCATACCAGGGCCCAGCAACGTGGAACAAATTGCCTACTGAACTTAGACACAGACACAGTGATCTCATTCAAGAGCGCTCTTAAAACTCACCTATTTCGATTGCAAGAACAAACTTAAAGACTTAATAATGTTTCCTACCTTAAATATTTTCAGTATGTTTTATGTTTTCTAATTTCATGGTGTTTGTTTTTTGTAATCATATCATTATATATGGTTTTTTTATGTTTTAGGTGTTGTCTAATGTTGTAAAGCGCTTAGAGCTTCTAAAGATTAGGCGCTATACAAAGTCCTCATTATTATTATTATTACTTGATTGTTTTCTTTCACAAGACTGTTATTATGATTATTGAAATTATACAAGCTTTATTTTCATTATGATTTTGTTGTTGTTGTTTTGGGTTGAACACCATTTGTTGGCACAAGATAGGCTATATGTGGCAGCCATAATTGGTGGAGGAAGAACCCAGTAAGAACCACTGACCCATGGGAAGTTTTAATTATGCAATAAGGGAGATAAGCCAGAGTCATGTTATTCTACATCTAATTTATCATAGAACTTTCAGTGCTAAAATTTATCTCGGTAAAGGTGATGTCATATTGATGATGTAATTATGTAATAATTATGTCATTTTTAAGCTGTGCAATAAATATCATTATTATATGCTCATTTTTTTTCTTCGTTAACTTTACATTGTCAGAATCATGCAATATTTTATGATATTGCACTCACACACACTTCATATTGAACTCACATACACATCACGTGTGTCCAGTAGTGTATTAGGAACTACTTTGTAAACAAATTATGTACGCTAATGTAGTAGATCCTTTTACATTTTGGTTGATTAAATTTGTTTCTGAATGAACTAAAGCAAATGTTTTGTGGACTGACACATTCCAGCTGCTTTGCCACATTCCACATTAACTTTTTTGATACAATGTTTCGGATTTAGGCTAGCGATAGACGCCAGACAGGGTCCCTACAAATAACATGCAAGTGACAAGGCATAAACTGTCATCTTTAGCTGGTAATCAGATTGGCAAAATATATACTTCAAGTTTTACATCCTGAATTTCCTCAAAATGTGCTTTCTTAGTTCTGCAAACCCAAATTACATGAGCCATGTCATGGGTTCTCAAGCTTGATTACATATTTCGAAGTTGTACTGCAATTTCGACTATATTCCAAGTGCAATTACATCCTCTTTACTGCACTCAAAATGAAATAAACATTAAAGTCCATAGCATCTTTTCGATAACTGCAAATGAAAGACTTCATATTTTCCCCACATTATGATTTGAAACATTCAATGACAGAACAGAAACACACTTGCAGATGTCAACACGCTGCTCATCACTGCTTCATGTAGAATTGTCACAGATAAATCCAGTCCATAATCATGAAATTTCATAGAATCGACAAAAATACCAAAATCGATTCATTCCAGATCAGTGGAAAAGTTGTTGCAATGCGCATTCATTCACAATATGACTCCATATTTCAATTTTAAGTAGATCAAAATGCCATTTTCTTTCGAAACTTATGCCTAGCGTGTGACCAAGTTCAGATTTATCTGGGCTGAGTTACGTGCGCATTAATAATGTTGTTGTGTAACAATGAATCTATGCTTGTGTATTTAATTTGGAATATGGCATACATTCAGTTACTTTGTTTCTTGTAGTGTATTTTTGTTTATATAATTAAGATTAGGTAGTATAAGAAAATGGGCATATAATAAAAAGGTTACTGCATTTGTACGGGAAAATATGAACTTGTTTTGTCGGATGGATATATTGCACTCCCAAGGTCCTGCAGTATTTCCATCCGAAAAACTCGTTCATATTTTCCCATACAAATGCAGTAACCTATAAATATTACAAAGTATACTACTTGACATCAATTTGCATCATCAATAAATAACATTAGATTATTAGAACTGTTTTGCCAATGACACAAGCAGAGATGACCATTAAACTCAACAACTCACCAGATATTATTAAAATGTTTATTTCACCTGTAGATAAAGAGCTCAAATTCATAGTAAGCAATAGTATGAAAAAAATTATTAATATCCTTGTTTAATAAAAAAGCAGCTGAGAAAAGTGTTAGTCATCACATAGAACTAATTTTCTAATATGAAATGAATTGCAGAACTTAAGTTGTCACTTTGATAGATTACACGATATAAAATGTCATTAATCTTAATCCTACCCAATGTATTTGGTTCCTGACCAAAGGGAACAAGTTTTCTAATATATCATTTGATACGGTAATGATGTCCATGTACTTCATCTTTGTGTTTATTTCCTTTGCTTATCTACTAAAACATTGAAAACTATATTTTTGTTTGCACTAGAAATAAGTAATGTACTGTACACAGACAAAAATACACACAGTAGACATGTTTGCAATAGAAATAAGTTATGTACTGTACACAGAAAAAAATACACATAGTAGACATGTTTGCAACAGAAAAAAATTACGTACTGTACAGTGGACAAAAATACACATAGTAGACATGTTTGCAATAGAATAAGTTATGCACTGTTCAATGGACAAAATATACATAGTAGACATGTTTGCAATAGAAATAAGTTATGCATTGTTCAATGGACAAAATACACCTAACAGATATCTCTGCGCTAATAGTATTCTGCAATTTACATTTACAAATTTTCGAACAAAAATAAGCATACACTGCTTTTTTTTAATAGAAAACACATTTTCTTACTGAATATATTATATATTTTGGTATACACTTCTTTTGTAGTAGGTAACATTAAGATTTTTCCACGATTATTTTATTAGTGAGTTCATGATTCATTTTCAGAACATTGTTGAGTTGATGAGTGCCATGATGGATAAAGCAACAGCAGCAACCAATGAAGAGAAGGAGGTAAAATATTGATAAAAGCCATTGCCAGTTTATAAAATAATTAAATTATTTCCAAGTTATGATGATTTGTAGTCTCCATTTACTTTCTTTCAGCAATAGTAGAACAGTAACAGAACACATATATTATTGCCAGCAATAGTAGAACAGTAACAGAACACATATATTACTGCCAGCAATAGTAGAACAGTAACAGAACACACATATTGCCAGCAATAGTGGAACAGTAACAGAACACATTGTCAGCAATAGTAGAACAGTGACAGAACACACATATTTTTGCCAGCAATAGTAGAACAGTAACATAACACAAATATTATTGCTAGCAGTAGTAGAACAGAATATCGATAACATTGCCAGCAGTAGTAGAACAATAACAGAACACATATTGCCAGCAGTAGTAGAACAGCAACAGAATACAAATAATATTGCCAGCAATTAACAGAAGAGCAACAGAACACACATATTATTGCCAGCAATAGTAGAACAGTAACAGAACACACATATTGCCAGCAGCAGTAGAACAGCAACAGAACACAAATATTGCCAGCAGTATTAGTACAGAATATAGATAGCATTGCCAGCAATAGTAGAACAACAACAGAACACACATATTATTGCCAGCAATAGTAGAACAGTAACAGAACATGTATTATTGCCAGCAATAGTAGAACAATTATAACAGAACACATATTGCCAGCAGTAATAGAACAGCAAGAGAATACAGATAATATTGCCAGCATTAATAGAAGAGCAACAGAACACATTATTGCCAGCAGTAGTAGTACAGAATATAGATAACATTGCCAGCAATAGTAGAACAATAACAGAATACATATTATTGCCAGCAATAGTAGAATAATAACAGAACACATATTATTGCCAGCAATAATAGAACAATAAAAGAACACATATTGCCAGCAGTAGTAGAACAGCAACAGAATACAAATAATATTGCCAGCATTAATAGAAGAGCAACAGCACACACATATTATTGCCAGCAATAGCTGAACAGTAACAGAAAACATATTATTACCAGCAATAGTAGAACAGCAACAGAACACACATATTATTGCCAGCAGTAATAGAACAGTAATGGAATATACATATAATTGCCATAAATAGTAAAACACCAACAGAATACAAATATTATTGTTTATTTATTGGAAGCTCTTAATACCAGCTGGTATTGTAGACAGCTAGTAATTACATTTCCTTTCATCTGGAACATTTTAGAGTTTATTTTCTATACCTTTAGATGAATTATTAATTTATAAAATGAAATCAAAAGTAGTACCAAAACCTACTCACCTTATCCTGACTGTAGCAGTGAAAGAAAAGCTGGAAGGTAAATAACATCTGAACTTGATGTAACAGTTCAAGATTAGTATCACCCAGTTGAAAGTAAAGTCCTGCATGATTTGCTGATACAAGTCGCAAGCTAAAATAATGTACAAAGGTTTCCGAATCTTCAGGATCTTCAAAATCTTCCCACATTTATATTTTGCCTCTGTCTTGATGGAAAAACTACTACTGGTACATGATTTTTAGATACATATATATTCATTTCAAATACAATATAATTATTTCATTATTTGAAGTTTCATAGAGTTATACAATGAAAAATACTTAATATTCATATTTTCAGCAGTCATAATGTTCATTCAGAAAATATATACATTTCAGTTGAATTTTTTTTTATAACATCATTTTGGATAAATCCAATGGAAGTGTATATCAAATAAAAGCAAAATATTTCCATAGCAACTGATTAGGTGAGCTTTGTTGAAAATTCAGAGATGATTTTCTTTGTTGAGCATCTTGTCATGCTAACAGTAGGCGTGGTTTTTTTTTTTTTTTTTTTTTTTAAAGATTCATTACTTGTACTGTATGATTATTTCATTCTCACTAATTGGTTAATCATCTAGGTACATCACTAATTGGTTAATCATCTAGGTACATGTATCATAATGTTACATAAACAAAGCAGTGTATCTATTCTGAACTCGTCAATCTCAGTCTCTTGACATTATGCACTTAATTTTGTTCTCCATATAGATATTTCTTACATTTAGATGGCAACTCTTCACAGTACTTTGAAAGTTTATAAGCTTATCATCATAGTTTCATTGAATTACAAAAGACTTTTAGAAACTTCGTTGTTAAGCACTTTAGTTTAAAAATCTTCCATTTCAGTTTTTCTTCAGCAATTACGAAATATGGTACCTGACTTTTAAATCAACCAATCACTGACACCTGTGATTTTCATATAGATTGTTATATCACATATGTTGAGTAATAGACAGGATTTTAAAAATCATGAACTGTAATACTTTTGTACTTTGTTTCCCAGCATCTTTTAGTTGGACCCAACTTGATAAATATGGCTGACATTTTGCTCCAAGGAGCAGGAAAATATTTTCTATTTTCACCAGGAGACTTCATTCGATTTTCATCAGTTGGTAAGTGTTAACGAGAAAAGTCATTTTAGAGTGAAAAAATAAAAGTATGGAAGTTTACTGATTTAAATTGCAAACCAAAGTAATTAATTGATTCAATACATATATAGTCAGCTCCCCTTGCAGAGGTTTCCAAGAGGGAATTTTTGCACTTGATCATAGTGTTTTTATCTATCTAAATGCGTTTGAAATCTGCAGATCTATTTTCCAAGCCCAATGTCACAAAGAAAATGTGTATTTTAGATCGTTAGTTACAAATCAAACAATCTGTTACTAATATATCAAGATAGACTCATATATTTGTACTTCGTTTTCATATATCTGTACTTGTAATCTTATATTTGTATTTGTATTATATTTGTGCTTGTATTTATATTTTTACTTGTAATCATATATTTGTACTTGTATTTATAGTATTTATATTTGTACTTGTATTTATAGTATTTATATTTGTACTTGTTTTCATATATTTGTTTTGTACAAATATGTTTTTACTGGATGTACTTGTACATGCTACTAGTAGTTTAATACTATGTACACAATTACATGTTACTAGTACTAGTATTGTACACTTAGTCTGGTACTTGTTTTTATACTTGTACAAGATGTTGATTTTGAACTTAGCTGCACAAAACAATGTGACATATGTCTTTAAACTCTGGATTTGCCTTGTAAGATTTTTATATTGTATTTTTCTTGCATTATACAAGTTTGCAAAACTGAAAATGTATCAGCAGAGCTGAATATCAAGTTTAATTTGTGGAAAACCTCCAGACAGTTATGTATGTCTTGTGAAAGATAATGGTAAAACCCATGTATTTAAATGAGGAAGCTGACATAAGAGTAACATACATCTGGATGGAAATGTTTCTCAAACATTAGGATGATAATATATATATATATATATATATATATATATATATATATATATGCAGCGAATAAAAAATAGAAAATCCCTCTCACTTCAGATTTGAGTGTAAAGCAGTTACCATTAAAATGGATGGATGAATTAAGCATAATATCCAATATTGGGCCAGTGGAGAGACAGAAGAAGCATTCAAAAAGTAAGACATTTTAGTAAAATTCATTCAAACAAAGTATAAATTAAAAATAACATTTATTATTATTATTGCATGTTATGTACATGACAGTGAAATCATTAATCATGAATGTGCCAATGGATCAGTTAACCAATCATAGACAGTAAATTCAGAGATATAATTCTTTCTTTCAAGGGTTCTGCGCCATTTGTTTTCATCTGCATGGGCAACAAGATTGAAACTAATCATAATGTTGTAGATAATTTTAGATATCAACTTCAATGATGAACTAACTTTGCAATTTTCACACGTTATAAATTTTTACATTTGCATCTTAAACATTTGGTTTTTATGTTCCAACTTTTGAATATTTCAGTGAAAGTTATATGAATTCAATCATTGATTTTCTTATTATAGTCTGAAAGTAATTAGCATGAGGGAATTCACTTCACACCCATCACCGTTTGTTCTCATTAAAATTCTTTTGACAAGTATTAGTGAAAACTTTATGAATGTTATTAGGAGATATTCATGAAAACTTTATAAGTTTTTATTTTAAGGACATATTAATGGAAACTTTATAAATATTTATTTTAAGGAGATAATTGGTCAAAAGTTTATAAACATCTATTTTAAGGAGATACTGAGGAATTTACGACTGCCATACAACTTCATTCTCAAGGATTGCCAGAACTTCTTTTAAGACGACTGGAGACAGCTGGTCAAAACAGGTACCTTTGAAATGTTCTGAGATGGACTTAAATTTATTTGCGTAATGAATCAGTTTGTTTTCTATTCATGCTTCAAGTCATTGCTGCATGACATAATGAAAAATAGCCACAGGCATTGTCCAGTCATCTAAAGGTTAGATCATAATTACAGATTTTCAAAGATAATTAATTTACAACTCAACATTCTTTGGGATATCTTGATTCTCTAACACACAGCTTAACAAAGGAAGATTTTATTACTATCATGCTGCTTCTTCATATCCTTATTGATTTTTGAGGAGGTGGGTTGGGGTGTATTTCTGTTTTAGAAAGGTCATTCCCTTTCCTTGATGTAAAGCTAGGTGTACTGGGAATAGAGCCAGGCAATATAAATGATTAAAAGAATACAGTATAGATTCAGATTCAAGTTGGGTCCAACTGCAAACTGCATAGACCCAGATATGTCATTACATAATGCACTGTCAGATCTAGGTCTGTACAGTTTGTTAGGAGTAATCAGTAGAACAAACAGAATGGATTCAGATTTGTTGGCACATTATGTAATGATGGTAGATCAGGGTCTTTGTTCTTTGCAGTTAGATGGAACTTAGAAACAGTTATATACGGTAAACATGAGACATGATGATCTGCTTGAGAGAATACACTGTAACAATGCAAGCATTTAGGATCTATAATGATAGGGATTAGTTGCAAGCGAGAGAAAGTTCAAGACAAAGAAATCATAAAGAAGGAATATTACTGTAATTATTTGTTGGAAAAAATGATTTCAGTGAAGAAATGCATCAGGTTGAAAAAATAAAAGAGGATGCTAATAGATAAGAATGTGTAAAAATAGGTTAATTATGCTAGCAAAAAGTGAAATAAAATCTGTTTAAATATTTATTGTATTTGCTCTATTACAAAACATGTTTGATATTCTATTTATTTATGAGAAATGTGATCCTTTCTACAAGCTGTAACACTGGAGACAGAAGTTGTCATAGAAACCTGCTGAGTGTAACATGCACAATGGGGCCCAAAAACATAGACTGTACTATAAGTGAGGGTGTAAGTTAAAGAGGATCCTAAAATGAAAGAAGGGGGTGCTGGTGGAGATCAAGAAGATGGGTGGGGGTAGCATACAATATATTTGTAAATCCAGTGAATTTATTGATATATATTTTAAATTATCACACTGTTTGTTTTTGTTGCATTTGACTTTCAATGGCAAAATAAATTTTCACTGGTGGAACTTCTGGAGTGCTGTCATTATAACTCGTTTTATAATGCAGTTGGCAAATATTTCAATTATATAATTGTTTTATGCACTTGTTTATTTTCTTTCTGTACAGAAAAAATGCAAGAGTTTCAGAGTAGTACAGGACCTTCACAAAACTCGTCCGCTATGTACCAGTTGCACTTTATCAGTGTGTGAGGTGTGGACAGAGGATACATGGTCTAACATCAGCCAGACCAAATATTACTATGCCACTTCATAGCAAACTTTCAAACTGGCTTTATTCATAGAACTGTCTGGCAGAGTCAAGCCATCATTCAAGTATACCACTATTTTTAAGGGCAAGTCCTATGGAAAACTGTGATCCTGTACCCATGAACCCAAGGTTATACAAGAGGTGAACTGTACCCAGCTAGATGAATGGGATGAAATGGAAATGCCTGAATCATCTGCTGCAAGATTGGAACAGATGGAGTTCAGCTTCACAGCTGCTATAAAACAAATCAATCATATCGTGTCTGCATCTGAATACCCATCTCCACCTACCATCATCTGTACCGAAATGTCAAAGACTCCGTGGATGTAGACAATGATGATAGTCCTTAATTTAGAACATTGCCTCAGTCAAGTTAGTGTAATCACCATGTGTCTTAGAAAAGAATTTGCAACTCTGGTAATGCAAATGCCATCTTTTCCATGAGTTATTTCCTAGCTAGCTTGTCATCTCACTGGTAATAGTCACACACTGATGGATACTATTTGGAAATTTCTAATATTGACAAGGATGATTACCCCAACTTTGTTAGAAAGTACTGGATTGGCATGTCTTCAGTGCCACCACCAAGCTAGTGAAGAATGTTATATCAGCTTCCTCACTATTTAACTTAGTGTCCATGGTGATAGAGAAGGCCAGAAGCGACAAACCCTATGATTTGATGAACCATATCACCAAGGCCATAAATAGAGCTCCAGTAACATGGACTTAGACATGATGCACTCTGCTCTTTTATATCTAGAGTCCCACCATATGGCAATCATGTACACCTTCCCATTTGGCTATGACCACTTACTTTTCTGTTCAGAAGTCGAATTAAGGACATGATAAAACAAGCAGCACAAGAATTGTGGCTCATTATGTGTCAGCTCAAGCTTCCTTATCAAGCCTCCTGTTCAGTGACTCTTCCCAAGAAGATACAATGGTCAGTAGGGATACAGTAGAAGAAATTCCCAAAGACAACAGGACAGCCATGGCCAGGCAAATTATAGGTGGTCATACACCATTACTTCTAGCCTCAGGCAGGGATGGGAGATAGAAAACATTTCTCAAGAAAATATTTCTCAACCAATCACCCATTAGTGACTTAGTTTCCTCAGCCTGCTGGTGAGCAACCCATGCCTGCCTGCCTTCTTTTTTGGAAGCTCATTTATCATTCCTCCACTTTTGATGTCCCCTTTCTTGATGGAAACCATAAGTGATCCCATAAATGCAGACATACTACAGAGGAGATCAATCTTTTGCTCATAAAGCGGGTGGTGGAGATTGTAGGAATGCCATACACTAAAGGCATCTACTCCAGACTTTCTGTTGACAAAATTCAATGGCAAAATGAGACCTGTGATTAACCTCAGCAGACTCAACCAATTCATTATGGCCCCAAAATTCAAGATGGAAATGGCAAAGTCCGTCCGTCTTTCAGTGCAACAATACCATGTGATTCACTTAGACGTATTCAGCATTCCAATCCATGTGACATAGTGCAATACCTTTGCTTTGACTACTGGGGCAAAGTATATAAATTCTGTAATCTTCCTTTCATCCTCAACATAAGCCCTTGGGCCTTCACAAAAATGTTAGACTGTGTAATTTTTTGGTTCAGGACCATCTCTTTCACAGTAATGGTGGTGTACCTCGACGACATCCTCCAAAAACATTGGGTACACTTTTGGTCCAAAGTTTGCGCAACCTTAATGCTTCCTGTGAAGCCTTCATGGATAATTCAGTATGTGCAGAGAAATTGACCTTATTCCCTCTATATATTTTTCCAATCTCGGTATGGAATTTTTCACCTCAGTCTTGAACATCCATGGAGAAGAACACTCGATGCCGAGCTGAAAACCATGAAACTATCGTGGGGAGAAGCAAAGAAAGTGGCACAGGACAGGGGCCGATGGAGGGCAGCGGTGGACGCCCTATGTGCCAACTAGGCACGAAGAGGATTAAACTAAACTAAACTTGAACATCCACCTCCAAAACACATTGAAAATATCATTCATGCACTGGAGAGGATTTCAAACAAAACTTTTATCTTGGCAAGGGAGTTTCTTTAATCTCAGCCTGTTCAATGCAGCAGCAGATTTGTTACCCCTTGGCAGCTTTTACATGCACCCATTACAAATGGCCTTTCTATCCCAATGGTGACCTTTCTATCCCAATGGCGACCTTTCTATCCCAATGGCAACCTTTCTGTCCCAATAGCGACCTTTCACGGGCCATCTAAATCAGAATGTTATCGACCTACATCAGAAACTTCTTCTCCAGTGATAAGACAGGAAGTGGCTCATAGCAGGTATAAAACTCGAAAAATTCTCAACAAGAAATCACAATTTATACAGATGCTTGTCTGTCAAGTTGGGGAGTACACTTGCTACCAGACTTTGACTGTTGGTAGTAAGCAGATGCATCAAGAAGTGGATTTTCACATCAACCTGCTGCAAAAGATAGGCATCCTCAATTTCCTCTGTCAGTTGGGTAGAATGCTTGCTTGGACATACTGTCCTAATACTGTGAGACAATTCAATAGTGGTCACATACCTAGTAAACAGGGAGGGACGAAGTCACCAGACCTTTGTGTCATGGTATGGAATTACCATTAGTGGTGTGACCAATACCAGATAAATATTCAGGTCTGCCACAATCCAGGACTGCTTAATGTTTTAACCTACTCCTTGTCAAGGAGAGGACACCAAGAGCAGTCTTTCCTTCCTTCCACATCCAACTGAGTCATAACCTTTATTGGGTCTCCTGATGATAGATCTTTTCACGAAGCAGTGGAACAACACATTGCCCAGTGTCATCTCCACTTTTCTGGACCCAAAAGCATGAGCTGTCCATGCTGTCAATTGTCTTGTAGGGAATACGAGCCTATGCCTTCCCTCCATCAGTCCTGATCCCAAAGGTAGCAAGGAAAGTGAGAGACACAAACTGCTAGATAGATCTAATATCTCATCTACGATGTGACAAATCCTGGATTAATGATCTCATCTCCATGGCAACAGATGTACCCAGGAAAGTCACAATGACCATCCCTCCATCAGTCCTGATCCCAAAGGTAGCAAGGAAAGTGAGAGACACAAACTGCTAGATAGATCTAATATCTCATCTACGATGTGACAAATCCTGGATTAATGATCTCATCTCCATGGCAACAGATGTACCCAGGAAAGTCACAATGACCACCACCCTACTGAAGCTGCCCAAATAATGGCACTGTTCCATCAGCATCCAGAGGGACTCCTCCTTTTTGCCTGGTTCTTGTCAGGAATCACTTACATAAAAAGGAGTTCAGAACTTCAGTTGTGGAGAGGATAGGGACAGCTAGAAGACCTCCAAGGCATGTGAAGGGACATGGAGTATTTTTAACAACTGGTGTCTCATCAATCATGTCACAGCATTCTCTGCCTCCATTCCTCAGCTGGCCAACTTCCTTCTCTTTCTCTTTGAAGCCAAGAAGTTAGCCCTCATTTCTATAAAGGGATAATGGTCCATGATCTTGGACACATTCCAGCAGCATATACAATATGATATTGGTTTTGATCTATCCAGACCATGCTAGTATGCATTATTCCCAAAATGGAATCTGCCATGGTTGTTCACATGGCTTAACTTATCCAAGTTTGAGCCCCATATCATCCACATCCATCAGTCAGCTATCATATATGATTTGCTTTCTAACAGCACTTGCCTCAGCATGCAGAGTCAGTGAGTTACATGCCCTCTGCATGGACCCAAATTGCATGCAGTTCCATCCCAACAAATCTATTGTCCTAATGACACAACCATTTCTCATTGCCAAAAACAGGTTGCTGTCACTAAGCAATCAACAAATAATTATTTGCCCCTTCTCTTTGATCAATGCATCATCGAGAGAGGCTAAACTTCTCTTTGATCAATGCATCATCGAGAGAGGCTAAACTTCTCTTTGATCAATGCATCATCGAGAGAGGCTAAACTTCAAGATCCCATACATGCTCTTAAATATTATCCAAAGTGTATAAGGAACATCCGTAACAGCCAGACCGGGCTTTTTCTGTCTCTCAAGTCCAGAAACACCACAAACCCTAGCTGGTTAAAGGGATTATAAAATCAGTGTACACTAACCTCGCTTAGGAGCAGGTATGCCTCATGAAAATCTCATGAAATATGTACAGTTTTGATGAGTCTGGCATTTGAATGTAAGATCTCCATTTGAGATATATTGGAGTCCATTGGATGGCATACCCAGACCACTTTTTCCTGCTATGATCTGCAATACATGGCCTGACAAAGGAGAGAACTCAACCTCATCAGACCAGTGGTAACTACACAGATAATAACCATCCACCATTTATGACAGCAGAACCTTGTAACCAGGCAGTACTGGCAACTTTTGCTGTATTCGCCTGTAAAAACATTAAAGGTGAAACCAATTAAATGCACAATTCCTAAGGGATCTCTTTTATTTGTGTATAAATAAGGTCTTCCGTTGTGCTAAAGAAATATTAGGAGCATTTCATCCATTATTAGAGCAAGCTTGCTCCTCCTGTGTGATACAGACAGAGGTAGGATGCTCAGCATTTCCTTCTTTTTTACCTATTTTCCTAATGTAATGTGATCAGGTAATAATATAATTCTAATAGGATGCAAATTTTTAGTAAATTATGTTTCTCCTCTAATACTTACATGATCACATTACAGATAATCCCTCATACCCTTCCCTGCAATGCAAGCATCTTTTAAAGTGTTGCTGGAGTAAAAAAACAACTAGTTTAAACCAGATATACCAGTAACCATCTAGTCAGTAAACAGGGGAGTTAACCTGTAAGAGTTAATTCCCTTTGTCTATATAATATATGAACAAAGAATTTTTTCCATCTTTTTGGGAGTGCTGGATTTGGAGGTAGCAAAGAAAGTTATCTTATTGTAATGAACAAATTTGCTTTCACATGGACTTTCACCTTGGCTGACTGGGCAGAGCCTTAAGTATTAGTTGTATCAACCTGAAGAAGCTGTAGAATGGGTGTTAAACTCCTTTTCTATGGCAGGCCAAATTTGACATAAATGTATTTAACTCAAACTATATGTGCCATGAATAATAATAAAAAAAATAAGCATACAAATTTGACATTAACAAGAGACGCTGTCAGCGGGCTAGACTGATATGTCTGTTGGGTGTGTTTGACACCCCTGCTATAGAAGTTGTAGAATCTGTCACATGTCTGTTTCACTTGGATTTTCACTTCAGTGGGCTGTGCAGAAACGTACACATCAGTTACATCAATCTGAAGAAGTTGTGGAATATCAACCACAAGAGCTAAATACTCATTCTGTCATGATTAATAATTATAATAATTAATAATTATGAGATACATGGTACAGGAATATAAAAAGTTGGATCCTGTTCTCCAGCAGCGCATTCTATGTTTTCATGGGGTTTCAGTAGTAAATTCATTTAACACAGAATCTTAGTTTTATGCATCTGTGATAAGTACCTTTTAAACTTTTGCTTTGTTGGTTAAAATAACTGATAATTTAATTTCTCTTAGAATTTACATTGAAATTAAGTGTTGCATTGAAAAAAATATTTTATTGAACGGACATGCATCAGACATGCATTGTTGTGAAGCTATATACTGTTGCTGTGTGTTTTTCTTCTGCCTTGGCTCCAATGATAGTGAAAACACTGAACTTCTTTGGGTCTATTGAGAATTGCAAAGCCTTCAAGCTTTGTGAAAAATGATAAGAAAAGTGGAGTCTTGATGGTAGCATTTATCTAGATCTTCATGCATTGCCTCCCTTTGCTTTATGACTTGGGGGAATCTTCTGGGCTAGGTACCAGACATTGAAGTAGCTGATGAAGTAAGGGGCAGAACACACAGAATTGGAATTTTTTCATCACATCTGACAATTTTGCATTTTTCACTGTATTCATTAGCTGGAATTAAAAATAGTACGGTGATATACTGTAGAAATGTTTGCAGTTGTCTTATAATAAGTACTGATAAAATGACCGCTTTGGTGGCCTAGTGGTTAGTGCATCTGTCCCATGGTCTTGTTGGTTCTAAATGAAAATGGTGCTGCTTGAAAATCCAATATGGCTGCCTTAGTGGCCATCTTGAAAATGTTAATATTACTCCTTCAGAGGAGAAATTCATATTGAAATGTGGTTGTCACCAGAAGACCTCTTGTGATGTTTAGTTGGTCCTAATGAAAATGGTACGACTTGCACATTCAATATGGCTGTCTTGCAAATCTTACCACTTCTTCTCCTCAATGGATGGTCATTTCATCATGGTTTTTTTTTTAAATTGACTTCTCATGATGTTAGGTTGGTCCCAAATGAAAATGGTATTGCTCAGACATCCAATATGGTTGTGGTGGGCATCTTGAAAATCTTGTTCATTGTTTCTCTTGAATGAATTTTTATATCAGCATAGGGTCTTAACTGAAAGATTTCTTATGGTATCCAGTTGATCATAAATGAAAATAGTGCTGATCTGACTTCCAATATGGTCACTACAATGGCCAGTTTGAAAATTGTATTCTCACTAATTATAGATGGTTTGTCATGTCAGTATTATGCTCACACCTATAGACATAAACAGAAGTGCTGCCAATCTGATATCCAGTATGGCCACCATGGCAGCCATCTTGAAAAATCTTGTTAACAGAAAGTAATATTAGCATGGGGTCTGCACCAGAAAATTTAAATATGATGTCTTGTTGGTATTGAATAAAAATGTTGCCAAAATGACATCCAGTATATCCACCACAGCATCTGTTTGAAAATCTTGTTATTGCTGAAGATTATCAGAGTTGATTTTCAACACTCACCAGTTAAAAGGAAGAAATGGTCTTTTCTTGAATTCCCTGAATTTCTTTTCAGCTAGTAGAGTACATTCCTACTATATATCTGCTTTATATATGGATAATGGGTCCCTTTTTAGACACGTCGTTTATTTGTGGGGGTATTTGTTCTCTTTTTTCAGCTTTAATCTTTTCATTATTCTGGAAAATTTTGCTTTTCTTTGCCAAAATGTAAATATTGTTCTACGCATGTCACTCGCTTCTTGATATCTCTCTGTGTATTGTACCCTGAGAAAGACCTTGATATAGGTCAAGAAGTATGATGTTTTCAAGCAATGTGTCACCATATAATATTTGTACTGTTGGTTTGCATTCCTGTTTTGTTTCTTTTGAACTTTTAACGGAATCTGGAAGCCTATCACAGCATAGGATTGGTCACCTACTATCCCTGTCCTGAATCTAGCTATTTATCTATCTACATGTCTCTCTCTCTCTCTCTCTCTCTCTCTCTCTCTCTCTCTCTCTCTCTCTCTCTCTCTCTATATATATATATATATAAAGACTATTTTGTACTTTTTCAGATTGCCTCCTAATGTGTTTATTGCTTCTGACATATATTCCATATCCACATTCAACACAAGTCTGAATATGACAGACTTGATAAACGTTTCAATTCAGTTACCACATATTTCAAAGGTGAGTTCAAACTGATAATTTTCCAAAGAAAGCTCAGTATTGTTTTTTTATGTCCCATATGTTTGACAACATATTTCTTTGATTTGAAACAAATCATTCAGTATAACAACAATAGTCTTGTGTAATACTATAATAGTCTTGTCAATTACTTTGTATACATTTCTAATTATAGCCTTGTCAATTACCTTGTATACATTTCTAATTATAGTCTTATCAGTTGCTTTGTATACATGTTTAATTATAGTCTTGTCCATCACTTTGTAAACATTTCTAATTACAAACATTTATATCATCTTCACTAGCATTTTCACCTGTTTTCATATCCAAAAGTGCCAAAAGTCTTCCTGGACAGCTGGATGTTTAACTAAACTTTTTAGTCAGTTCATTGACTTGTTTTTCCATGAAGATATACCAAAGTTTCTGTTTTCTACTAATTCCAAATTAATTTAAACATATTTTTATCATTATATCGTATTATATTCTTACAGATTCCCATGAATGGCCTTAATGAGACAAGATGTCTTTCTTGGGATTTTATTCATGGGTGAGCAGAAAAATAATCAGAGTCTAACTCATTAAAAAATTGTCAATTAAATGTTATTTAAAGTCTTTTACTTGGTGTATGGAATTTCATCATCATTATTTATAGTCTTTTACTTGGTGTATGGAATTTCATCATCATTATTTAAAGTCTTTTACTTGGTGTATGGAATTTCATCATCATTATTTAAAGTCTTTTACTTGGTGTATGGAATTTCATCATCGTTATTTAAAGTCATTTACTTGGTGTATGGAATTTCATCATCGTTCTTTAAAGTCTTTTACTTGGTGTATGGAATTTCATCATCGTTCTTTAAAGCCTTTTACTTGGTGTACGGAATTTCATCATCGTTCTTTAAAGTCTTTTACTTGGTGTACGGAATTTCATCATCGTTATTTAAAATCTTTTACTTGGTGTACGGAATTTCATCATCGTTATTTAAAGTCTTTTACTTGGTGTACGGAATTTCATCATCATTATTTAAAGTCTTTTACTTGGTGTACGGAATTTCATCATTGTTATAGCAGCAATAAATGTAATTTATTTGTATTGAAGTCATTGAGTTGTTGTATTATCAAAGCCAGATCAGTGGTTAGGTAGTTTTCATCAGGTGCATACTATCAGTTTATTTCCTTTGTGGAAAAATACCATTCTGTCTACATAAAGTGAATTGTACATATGTACAAGTAAAATGAAGTCTAAAAATCAGAGAAGTTTCTTTTGAAATGTTCTTTAAAAGAAAATCATTTGATCTTTTTCAAAATGTAGGAATATAGTGACAAAATAATAACAGGAAGTTTGCATATAGATTACATCAAGATATTAAAAAAGGGAATGACAGCTAAATGTGATTGATAAATCAGGGTCTGAGAATTCTTCATACAGTAGATAGAGGTCTTATGTGACTGAGAATGTTGGAAGATGAAATGGTATGTATATATAATGATAAGGTGAACAGAAGAGCGAAAGGTTAAGAAGATAAAACAGTAACTACAAACAGTATGAAATGGCATGTTTCACTTGCATTTGAGGCAGGAAAACATTCAGGATATTCCAAAAGGTTATAAATTGATATAAAGGGTACAGAATACTGTAAATAACTAAAAAAAATAGGAAAAAAAGTATGGAAATGGAAAAGTGCTACTGGAAAATGATATGGTACAATACTATATGAAAGAAATATGTTCAATCATGGCCAAAGACTTTATAAGTAATGTAATACAAATCTTATATGAAAACACAGCACAGTGCATTTCATCATTTCCCATTCAGTAGTATGTTATCTGGCAGGTACTTAGAAAACCACTCTTATGTTATCTCATCATTTCTCTTTCAGTAGTATGTTATCTGGTAGGTGGTCAGAAAACCGCTGTCATGTTGTCATACAAGATGAGATGCATACAGTATGTACATGCAGCATCCCTGGACATTTCATCATCATTTCTGTTCCTGTCAATAACACGGTACTTGTAATGAGTTAGCATGCCTTCCCTTACCTGCAACACACATCTAAATAACATTGTTTGCTTATGCCGTTCTAGCCATGGGATCTAAAGGTAGCATTTGTTTTCTCCAGGTGTCTAAAAGGGCACAAAATAATAATCTTTGATGCTGTAACAAAGCCGAATACCATCTTCAGATGCTATACAGTTGTATGCTTTTTTATAATTAGATAAGTATGAAAGAATCAGTTATCTTGTTTCTTACCCCTGAAATGTAGCAAATCAGCTTAAAATGGTAAACATAATTTCATTTGTGGATATACCTCACTTGCTACATAAAAATGACATATGGTTATAATAAAATTACTGCCACAAATGCAAATTGATTGCAAGGAAGCCTTTAAAGAACCACTACAAGTAAATGAATTACACGTTTGTACATCAGTTGGATTAACTTCTAAACATCACAAACAAGAATTTTCTCACTGATACTAAATACTAAGTAGCCATGTCTCCTGAACCTTGTAACTTTTAAAACCAGAAATTCATTGTTTAGTATAAATAATTTTTTTAAACTGAAATTTCTCTCTTTTTACCTGCCATATTGCAAATATTTCAAAAATGATACAAATTTAATTGATTAGATGTTTTTAAATAATTGGAAAACTATAGCCAGCATGTCTTCAGCAATTTAGAATATAATACTGATGTTATTCAAAAGCTAAAATCAACATTTTATGCATAAGATTCAAAATATGCATAACGCTCTGTAAAACTGGGTGAAATAAATTTTTTAAAATATTATTGTATTTTTTTTTGCAGGTGTTTGAAGATATTACAGTGATAGAAATAGACATGGTTCTTCTTGTTGGATATTCCATTGCACTCTGCATATTTTTACTCACCCTGACTTTAAATCTTACAGTGCACTGGTAAGCTCATTTAAATATCTGTCAATAGACTTTCAGATAGTATTACCTTTGTTTATCAGGTCTCACGGATGTGTCACAAATGTCTTGTTTTACTGGCTGCAACGAGGAGCTGCTGGTAAAACTCAATTTGCAGCTGTATGACCACGATTAAGATCCTCAACTCCTGATGGCTGTTATCCCCTAAATACTATTTAGTTTCATACAGAATAAATAATATTCTAAGTGTTCTTACCCTTACATAAAACTTGCAATGAAAACAATAAAATGCATATGGCATTTCATGTACATTTTTTTTAAAAGTCTTTTTTGTATAGTACCATTTTGTAAATTACTTAAACTTGAAGTTTCTTTACTTTTGGAAGAAGTCAGTGGGAAGATTGAAACTATAATCCAAATTTTCAGTGATTACTAGTGTAATGAGATTTGTTTAAAGACATTTAGTTCTATGTCTTTCAATCATAAATTTTTTAATTAATGGTTTCCTCTGATGAAGTGATCATGTGTTCCATAAAATTTGTGATTATATAATCATTTCATTGTTATGTTAATGCTATGGCATCATTCATCAAGCTAGGTAGTGTAACTCTTAGAATTATGGGAGATATTGTATATTATACTTATATATTACAATATGATTATGCTTTTAACAATTAAAAGGAATCAAAATACCAACATTCGATAGGAATAACATTGTGAAACCAAATATAATAAGTGAGCTAAATGCATCATAAACATTTTGATGTTATCTTTAAGTTATGACCTGCTATTAAGTGTCTCTGCTGTTTTCCTGCATGCTATTTTAGTTATGATTGTAATAACAAATAATTATATGCTGGCAAATACGGTAAATTGTCCACTCAGCAGCCCATGCTTTTCTTGAGGTGGAAAAGTCAATCTTCAATCAGTGAATAATTTTCAGATACTCAAAATGAAAGACAGTATTGTTTGTATATGTAATGACATGTTATCATTTCCTTCACATTTGTATGTAATTGTTGTTATCTTTTGAAACCTAAATCATTTTAGAGCCTAGTGCAACAAAATGAACAGAAAATTTTTAGAAACATTTCTTTGTTTGTAGTCTAATTGGGCTTTTAATACTGTAAAAATGTCATTTTATTACAAAGTTAAATACCCAGATTTTTCTCAAGCAATCTTTCTTAAATACAAGACATGAATATGTGAAAATTGGTTGCCACAAAAAAGCTACAAGTGATTTAGAATCATTAATAATTATTACCACATTCATAAGATGAAAATCCTCTTAATTTTTTCATAGGCTATTGATCAGAGAGTTGCATGATTTTCATCTCAACATAATCATCTGCCTGCTGATAAGTGTGGTGATGTCTTTGATCTGCATTGTTAGAGTAATGGATCAGGTAAACAAAAATGGACATAATTAATGTGGAATCATATGCTAGTAATCAATGATAATCAACAACAAATCCTATTGAAATTAATGGAGTATTTTGATTACTTTATACTTTAATATAGCAGTTTGATATTTGAATGTAGCAGTGAAATATTGGAAGATAGCAATGTAGTATTTGAATATAGCAATGTTTTATTTAAAGAAATGGCAATAAATTTGAATATAGAAATGTAGTATGTAAAGAAATGGCAATGTAATATTGAAGTATTTAGCAATGTAGTATTTAAATATATATTAATGTTATATTTGAATATAGCAATGTAATATTGGGACATAGAAATGTGGTATTTAAATATATAGAAATGTAATATTTGAATATATAGCAATGTAATATTGAAATATATAGCAATGTAATATTGAAATATATAGCAGTGTAGTATTTAAGTATATAACAATGTAATATTTGAATGTAGTGATGTAATATTTGAATATAGCAATGTAGTATTTAAATATATAGCAATATAATATTTGAATAGAGCAATGCCGTTTTTAAATATATAGCAATGTGGTATTTAACTATGAAGAAATGTAATATTGAAATATATAGCAGTGTAGTATTTAAATATGTAATAATGTAATAGATCAATGTAATATTTTAATATAGCAATGTAGTATTTAAGTATACAGCAAATAGAAAATACATTTTGATATATTGTTTTCCAGATTGTTTTGTCTGTTGGAAGGATCATACTTCATTACTCTAACCTGGTGGTGTTCTCATTCTTGCTGGTGGAAGTTACATATACATTTGGACTGATCTGCAACAAGAAGTCATTTCAGAATAAGTGTTGGAAGTATACTGCATGTGGATGGGGTAAGAAAAATTTTACACCAAATGTGATGCATTTCCAATGGCCTCAGATTTGATAGATTTGTATGTTTAAAAACAGCCTTACTGAAATTTCAGCCAGAATTTCAAGGACTCATTGGAATCACCAGACTCATTTCACCTAAAAGCAACAACAAAATAAATACTTATTTCATGGAATGAAATATTTTATATAAGCCAACTTACGATGTAGCTTTTCCTTTACTGAAGTGGATGCTGTGTAACGCTTAATTTAAATGAACACAAACAGATGTATGCCTCTAATACTATTAGAACTGATTTTGATGTCACTTTTTAACAGGACTCCCATTTCCAGTAACACTGGCTGTCATAGTTGTGTCCAGTTTGTTTGGATTCAGTAACGTCTGTGGAAAAACGTAAGTGATAACTCTTAGCCAAAGGAATTTTGTGTTTCCCATTAATCAGTGTATGAGCATGATAGCTAAATCTGTACTTGTAATTACGTATGTGTTGCTTTATTTTTAGTTTTGCATGTGTGAACCATTTATATATTTTATATATTTATATAAATATGGATAGATGTTTTGATGATGGGTTTGAAGATTATATTCTGTGGCAGTGTGATGCATCAGAAAGCATTTTAGTGCATAAGGCTTTGTCTCATTGTTTTCATTGTTTCCATAAATCATTTTTATTTTATTGTAAAATGCACTGGACAAGAATAAGAGAGCAGTAAATAATGAAAATAAAAACTATTATTATTATTATTATTATAAATCCTCCTCTCTTCTTCTTATTATTTGTCTTGTTATTAAAAGGATTTGTCAGTAAACAAAAAAATGAAGCACCTGTTTTCAAACTAATATGCTGATCTTTTGTAATGCATATTTATTTTCCAGTGATCTTTTTTATTTATCACTAGTATCTTCATCCCTGCTACTAAAGGTTTGGTCTCTAACTTATATGGTATTTAACCAGATTGCATGATGTACATACTAAATTAGTTCTCTCTTTTCAGGTGCTGGTTGATATCTAAGGAATGGTTTTTCTTCTCATTTCTAATTCCGATGATGTTACTGGTGCTGGTAAATATAATTTCATATTTATTTTTGTCAATATGTTGTGAACTCTAATAATACCAGTATAAGAAACCATTTTGTAGCTGTTTATTTTCACCAAACAAATCTCTTTACCTGGAAACGGTCAGCATAATTAATATTAAGAGATTGTTCTCCTTTCCAGCTGTAATAACCATATCATGTATCATGGATAAATTAGGTAAAAAAGACCTCTAGAACTTGATAAGGTATGCATTTTAGCAAATATCATCATGTTTGAGTAGATGACCTAACAGCAAATTGTTTTTATAGATGAAAAGGAATTTTTAAAGGCAAAATGGAACTTAAATGTTCTCTTTTAGGGTGTCCAAAAGAAATTTTAAATCTGACACATGGGAGAATGAAGATTATGTGTCAATCCAAAAACAATTGGTTGATATTTACAGAGTAGCATCTTAAGAGTTCCTTATAACCAAGAATTCATCTTTAACAAGAGTCTCTTCCTAAAATATTAAAAAAATTTTATAACAGCATTTTATTTTCTTGCTTCATAGTTGATGTTAAATCTTAAATTCAGAGTTTCACTATGTGTAAAAATGAAACTTTTTGTGACCGACTATATGTATGGTTTGCAAGAGGTCAAACTACAGTGATGATGAAAATGACAAGTAATTTTTATTAATTCAGCTGATCAACTGAGCTTATGGTATGGTCCTTGTTTGTCATGTATGATGTTGTCTGTTTTCTATAATAAACTTCTAAAAACCACAGAACAGATTTTGATCAAAGTTTGCAGTTGCCATGCTGACATCAAGGTGTCTAAAGTTTCTTTAAATAATACTCTCTGCTGTAGATATGACCACAGTTACTGGAAGAATGTCTTCTCAAGAACTGCTCAACAGAATTTGACCTAATTTAACACATTATCCTGTCATGACCTTGTTAAAATTTATACAAATTTGCCATTCCACTGGCCAGTGTATCAACCATTACTAAAAAGAGCAAAACCTTTAAAGAACTTGTCAAAAATGAATTGGGAGAATTTGTCTAAATTTGGCCAAAAGCATCCTGGCTGAAATGCCTTTCAATTTTTACAAATGATGCTGATCTGCCACTGAATATGAACTCTGCTCCTACAGATGGAAAAAAAGTAAACTTGTAAAGATTTTTCACAACTCATTTGATATAAATAATTTAACCAAACTTAAGAGTAATCCTAATGGCTTCAAATTTTCTACAAATTAAACCGATGCACCATCCAGTATGGCCATTACACATAAAAATATTTGAACAGATTCTTCTCAATGACAGCTTTAACAGACTTGGACCAATTTGTTTAAAAAAAATTTGCATAAATGAATTTAATGTTTATATTGAAAAGCTAATCTTTTATCTAATAAGATCACTTCTTTGAGAAAGATAGATAAACTGTTCATGTTCATATTTTTTAAAATGCTATTCCACTGTCCAATATGACCACCAGTTTGGAACAATTGACACTCCTTTAATGTGTTTTCTCAAACCTACTCAAAAGAATATGACCTTATTAGACAGAAAAACATTTTGATATTAAGGACTTTAATATTAGTATAAAAACATTTTGACATTAAGGACTTTAATATTAGTATAAAAACATTTTGACATTAAGGATTTAATATTAGTATAAAAACATTTTGACATTAAGAACTTTAATATTAGTATAAAAACATTTTGACAATAAGGACTTTAATATTAGTATAAAAACATTTTGACATTAAGAACTTTAATATTAGTATAAAAACATTTTGACATTAAGGACTTTAATATTAGTATAAAAATGCTGATCTGCCATCTGAAAAAAAGAAAACCTTGAGGTAAATTCTCAAAATCTGCAGAACATGCTGCTTTTAACAATTTTATAAAAAGCCTATTGCACTGAATGCCAAACAGTTTAATAAAATGCATCTTGCACTGAATGTTTTTCAGTTTTATGCAAATGACGTTGACCTGATTTCAAATATAGCTGATTGTACTAAAACCAGAGAAACCTTCAAAATTGTTTTCAAAAGTGATGAAAAAAGTATCCTACCAAGTGAGCTTTTTTTTTTGTCCAGCTGATTTGGCTATTAGGCTATTTTTGGACTGGTGAGCAATCTCAGGTTAACAGGGGTCTCTTTTTCAAACAACTAAGACCTACCAAGTATTGAGTGAAAACTTAAATTAGAGATTATTTAATAGATTCTAATGAAAGACAAATAAATATTCTTAATTGTTACTGTTGTCCACCTTTTGGAAGAAAGACATTTGGTCTAGTGTCTGCTTCTGTCCTTCCATGCATTATTCTGTGCATCACTACTCTTTAACTTTAAATTTGTCTGAGATTAAGGGATGAAATTTGGTATACTCACACATCATGACATTGAGTCCTATCTTCACGGTTAAAGTCACTGCTCAGTATTTGAGGTTTTCCATCACCTTTTCCCTTCTGTTCTGTTAATTCCAAGCTGTTTGTTAACTCATTAACCCCTGGCGCCGCCTTTACACGGCAGGAGGTGGTAGCCTACTTCTGAGTTCTGTAGCGTCAAGGTCGTATATAACACAATAAAGTGGGTGGTATTATAGAAAGGTAGACAGATGTAGCTTTACGATGATACCAAATAATATGGATGTTCTAGTTGCACTACAAAATACAGAGGGAAAAACGTAACTTTTTGGACCCAAGTTTTTTCCAGCCGAAATTCGCCCAAGGTCGGAATCCGATTTTGTGTCCGGATTTTAGACTTTTTGGCCTCAGATCTAAGACAGACCAGTCTGAACTGCACACAGACAGGTGAACCTTTGCAAAAAGTAGGATAAGATGGGCATTTAGAATAAAGAGTGGTCTCGACACGAAAATGATGGGTCCGTTAAGCAAAAAAAAAAAGAAGTCCAACTTTTACCCTTCTGCTCATGCTCAGGTGAAATAGCCAATGAAAAACGATGTTTCTAACACAACTAGGCATTAGGTTAACCTAAAATGTCTTGGAGGTCGATGTATTAGGATGTATTCAGAAATAGCCCCCAAAATGGGTTTCCTACTCGCATTTCAGGCAAAAACTACAAAAACCTCCAGGGGTTAATGAGTTAAGGGGTGAAACATGGTAGATTTGTACATCATCACTAGAAGGGCATGTTGCATATCAAATTGGAGGTGCTGTCTTTTAGGTCATGGCTCTGGATCTTACATTTTCCATCACTTTAACCTTTCCATCACTTTACCCTTCCACTCTGTAACATTAATCTGTTTGAGATTAAGGGATGAAACTTTGTGCATTTATACATCGTCATTAGAAGGTGCACACTAACCATGTTAGGGGTCCTGTCTTCATTGTCAAGACCATGGGCAAAATTTATTTGTTTTCCATTACACTTTCCTTACAGTTTATGACTTTAAAGTCATTTGACATTAAGTGATGATAATTTATATCTTTGAACATCAACACTAGTGTTTCATGTTCCAGGTCAAGGTCACAGCTTATTTTTACAGTCTGTTGCACTTTCTCTTCACTATAACATATTTTGGTCAAGATTATGGCTAAATATTGTATGCTTTCCATTACACTTTCCCTTTCACTCTATAACTATAAAGCCATTTGAGATTAAGGGATGGAACTTTTATACTTGTGCAGAATCACTAGAATACATGTTGCATACCACATTGTGGAGCCCCAGGCAGCTGAGTGGTCTAAGGCACTTGCCTTTACGGATCACTGACATGGATTGAAGTTTCAGGCTCAGCAAGTTTGAGTATGTGAGAAAGCTTACCAGTAGCTTCCCATGAGTCTGTCGTTCTTCTCAGAGGTTTACCAAGGTTCTTACTCTACCAGATATACTGGCTGCCATGTTTAGTCTATTATTTGCTGAAAGGTAGAGTTAAATGCACAACAATGGCATACCACGATAGGGGTCCTCTTCAAGATCACAGCTCAATATTTTAATTTCTCATCACACTTTCTCTTCTACACTTTAACTTGAAAGCAAATTGAGATTGAGGAATGAAACTTTTTATGCCTGTAAATCATAACTAGAAGGTGTGTCAAGTACCACATTGAAATTCAAGATCAAAGTCACTTATGATTTTATTACAGTTTTCCTTCCTTATGAATTTAAAGCCATTTAAGGCTGTCGAACTTGATATACATGTACATCATCATTATGTTGCATTTAAAATTTTAGGCGCTATCTTTAAGCTCATAGTCACAGCTGGATATTTGAGATTTTCAATCACACTTTCTTTTCTGCCCTAGAATTAAAGGTTGTTTAAGATTAATGGATGCAGAATGATGTATGTATATGTGATTAGTGGTGTGTTGTGTACCACATTTGGGGTCTTACTTGCAGTGTCTAGGTCTTAGTGTTGTATACTGTATTTTTCCACACACATTCCTTTCCACCAAGTAATTTTAGAGCCATCTGAAAAGGGAATGTTTGATACTACAAAATATTGTTATTAAAGGCTGTATCAGGTACCAAATTCAAGGTCCTGTCTTAAAGAGGCAATAGGTCGATATTGTATGTTTTAGTAATATTTTCCTTTCTAACGTCATGATGGTTTAAAACAAAGCTTGTCATACTTGTACCTGTATATTGCTACCAGATGAAGTGTTGCCATTGCACATTTTAGGTTAAGGTCAAGGTCAATATTTTAAGGTTTGGTTTCTTTCTGCTATTTATCATAAATTTGTTGAGCCACAGGGATGCACTATGGTATGCTTGTGCTTCTCAGTTTGATGGCATCTTATGTATCACGCAAGGTTTTATCTTCAGGGTCAAGGTCACTGATAAATTCCTTTATACCTTTCCTCAGTGAGATAGGGCAATGAATCCTGGTTTCCCAAGATTATCAAGTAACCTTATGGCATTGTCTTAAACATTAGTCAAATTTTATTATTGTAAACTTTTGTGACCTCATTAGACTAGGCAGGAACAAACATTTTCTGAATTTGCTTGCTTGATTGTTTTTCAAAATTAGATTTCATGTACCCATGGGTGACTTTTAACAGTTATTCATTTTCCTTTTCTTTATTTTTTCATCCCAAAAAAATTTGTAACTATTCTCCAATTATTTCTATTCATTCAGGGGTATTTTATCATGGTTGGCTTATGTATTGCAACCCTGAGAAGATGGAAAGGGGAGTGGCGTTTTGCAGATCGTCAAAACTACCAGTGAGTAACAAATGTTTTAATCGAGTCATGTTGATTGAATGAATTGTTCTTTGAAAATCTATTTCAGTAACAAAAAAATATGAGGTCCAAGTGAGCCTAATATCACCCACATCCTTTACTGATAGAAGATAGTTTGGTTAGTATGTGGTTCACTTGCATCGTTAAGTACAGCTTAAGTTTAGTCACTCAACTGCCATGGCTTTAATTAATAAAAACTGGTCAATATTCTGGCTAATCCAGGCTTTATTTAATCTGCTTATAATTAAACTGGTCAAAATTCTGGATAATCCAGGCTTGTGCCTCAGATTTAATCAAAGTATGTTTAAAATTAAGATTTAAAAAATGTCGACAAGCATGGCCAATCAGATGCCATTATTATGTGTGAGTGTTCATCATAATCTGATCTAATCAAGATTTTAATGAGCTTACTTTACAAATTTTGAGAAATACCACTTCATAAATTAAGCCTACTGAGTGGTAGTAAGATCAGCCAATCAGATGCAAGCTTTGCCCATTAATAATCATAGATGTTGAGCAAATTTGAATTTTTCCTAGATCTTAATTGTATAAATCTACATACAAAACTGGATCGAAATTGATTGATAAATGAAACCTCCAGGTTGATAAGAAGCTTGGCTAATCATATGCAGGACTACGGAAGCAATATGCATGGATGTTACTAGTTTCAGTCTCTTTGTGTATTTGTACCAAAATGCAAAAGTTAGAGTAATCAGTTTTCTTAAGTTGACAATAAGACATTTTATCATAAAGATCCATGTTATTTCAGTATTCATTACATGAAGATGAAAATTGTTTACTAAATGACTCATCAGGTAAGGAATGATGACATGCCTTAATGGCAGCACAATTCCATGATACCATGTGATAGAGTACAGTGTGTTTTTATGTTGATCTGCAGTCAATTCCCCCACCCCCAGTGTTTAGCAAACTGCTGTCAAGACTGCTCACTAGCACTAACTTTATTGCGTCACCACAGAGATTAAGGGGATTTCAAGTCCTTTAGCCTGGAAATCTTGTTTTCTTTTTCCAAGACTGTTGCTCTGGTTAGTTTTCTTCTCTCTGTTCAGATCTCTTCTGCTTCTAGTTATATTTTACACCTTTATTTATATTCAGAACTTATCTATCCTGTAGTTCTTGTGTGTTTTCATGACATGGGTAAAATTATATGTAGACTGATTCTGATCTTAAGATTTTGTCTTGAAATGTAAGAGTTGAAAATAAAAAGAAAAAATGGAGGCCATCTGGCCTGTTTATTTTTCTTCTTCAAAAAACAGAAAGGCAGGAGTGTGAACATATCTTGTAAGAGTGAAAGAGGATGGAAAATAAATCTTTTTGTTAAACAAATCATTGCAGACTAGTATCTGTTATGATCTTAAATTCTTTGAATTGAAAAATTCTGGAGGAGGCTAGAGAAGTCAGTGGTAAAATTCTTTATTTAAATCAAAACATGAAATTATCATTCATTTAGTGAACATAATACTCCCAAAATGCAGAATCTCAGTAAATACAATTTTATAGTCCTTTAAGAAAATATATGATAAGTAATCAGTTGACAGTGTTTGACAATGTTATGATTGCAGGTGACATAGATGTGAATCCTTTCATTGTAGTATATTTACAGTAAAGGGTTCATGTGATCACTTGACTCTAAATCAGCTTTGAGCATGTCACTTTAATTGCTAATTTGACAGACACCTGTGAGTAATTGAATTATGCTGTGTGTGATCATCATTAAATCAGATAGGTGTAAGACATTATTGGATTAGGATTAGATTACTAATGAGCTTAATCAGCATGATACAATTAACATTACTTGGATTCTTTGAGCAGAGTTGGTTTGGTTTATGTGCTGAACTTGAAATTAAAGTTTGTGGAAATGGAATATACTTTATATGATGAAAAGTTAATCTGAAAGGATTAAAGATGTAAATAGATCATGTATGGAGGAGTCACTATGAAAGAGTTCAGGTTGCATAAGACAGGTCAGTTTGGCTTTGGTATTTCAAGTTTGTCAAGATATGTAAACATGCAAGTTCTCAATGTACTTGAACACCAAAATCTAAACAATTGAAATATCATGAAATCTAATAATGGATGGAAATAGGAATTTCAGTGGTTGTAATCAAGTTCAAAGGCATGAATATGGATTCTGCCATTCCTGTAAAGTTGATTTTCAAAAGAACTTCCCAATTTGACCTAGATTGCACCATTCATGAGCAGTTCTGACAAGCGGTCAGCAACCTGAATCTACCGACAGGCAAGAAGCAGTTTAAACTTCTGGGTGGACTCAGTAGAGTTGCACTAACATTGCCACATTCCAGTGCAAATGTTGAAATGATACTTTCTGTTCTGAAGAAATTCAGGGTGACTCCAGAGGAATCCTGGATCCAGTAATGACTTACCATCTCCAAAGTGCTGAGGTCAACAGTGATGAAGCCTGCCACAAATAAGATCTAGGCAATGATCTAAGAAAGCTAAAAATGTTTGTGCAACATATGAGGACAATGGCAGTGTAAATGGCAATAAGTTTAGCTGTGAGAGGAAATTTATTGAGTAGTCACTTTTGTCCATTTGGATGCTAAAACTCAGGTCGATGCAAATTCTCCTAAGTGAAAAATTCTTACCAAAATTGTGCAAATCTCCCAGTCTGACCTCCCTGTTTTGTCCTGTATGTGACATAAATGTAGTTTTTGGTACATTGATAAGGACGGTAAGCTATTTAGTTGAATTAATACTGTTATTTCAGAAATTTATGAGTTGATGGAGAATTTTCTCTTAATAAATGTTATTTGGAAAAAAAATCCCATCTAAGTTAAGAATTTACTTGGATGCAAAAATTTTAATTAATACAGTATCAATTATGTTCTTTTTTACGGTGTTTACATTTATTTTATTAATAACATTATGCTTCTGTATATATTTTTATAGATAATATATTATTCAGTTTCTGTATAGATAGATAGATAGATAGACAGATAACACTAGTGTTAATTTCATAAATTCCAATTATTAGGGTGGATGGTAGTGGAAATTTAATGAAAGAAGATTGGCATTTGATAGTTCAGTTAGTCTGTCAAAGGAAAAATTGCAGTGGTGGAAATTAGACTAGAAAATACAGAACTAACATTGGAATCTGGATAAGACTTTAGTTACTTCCATTAGACCAACTTGACTGTGGGGACAGACCATATGTACTGGCTTATAAGACAAGTCCAACTGCGAACTTCACAGATTCATATCTGCCATCGCATAATGCGCCAGCAGATGTGGGTCTGTGCAGTTTGTTAGGAGTAATCAGTACAACAAACAACATAGACCCTGATCTGCAGGTGCATTATACTATGGCAGATTAGGATCTTTGTTGTTTGCAGTTTAACTCAACTTATAAGTGAGTACACATGGTCAGTTTGGTACATAAATAGCAGATCATGCAATACATGATGACCAAATGATTGAAAATACAGACAACTTGGGTAGCAGGAAACCATAATTGGACCAAAAGAGTGATAATTAGTCTTTTACACACACATTTTATAATATAAATAACATATTTGAATAATGATAAAAACAGTCATCATCATTGTCATCATCATCATCTTCATCAACATCAGTTGTTTTGATATAGCAAATTTGAAATATATCTGATATAATATAAACAAGTTTTCTATTTATTATTAAAACACTATTGTAATGCTACAAAATGAAATTGAGATTTTTTCATTTGTAGGGTAAACATTGTTCAATCAACAGTTATACTAGTACTTCAAGTTATTACACTCTCAGTCGCTGTTGACATCAAGTCATCAGAACAACATGGACAAGTCATTGCTGTTGTATTATGTAATATAACACTGGTAAGTTGGTAGAACAATTTAATCTATTGTATCAATTTATTACATTCTCTACATGTCTTATGTTTGACTAGAAGACAACTGCAAAGGAACTCACTTACAAATGAAACTTCCAGATGGTGTATATGTACATAGGCATTCTGGTTCTGCCTCATAACACCTTTCTTCATGAATAAATTCTGTGAAATACAGAACTTGTGCATATTATACTTGTACCATCTAGACAAGTTAAGAATGACTGGAACATGATCTTGTCCAAATGCAAATCAAGTAACTTCAACTCACTGAAAGAGTCTTGGAGGTAAATGTAGTGATACTACTCAAATTGGTACAGTACATTTGTATTGGACAGGTGTCTGGCCAGGAGTGTGAAGAAAAGATCCTCACAAATGGATAGGCATTGAAAATTGCATTCCATGACTTTTCACATGTAAGAGAAATACTTGCAAATTTAATTCATTATGTTATTATTGCAAACTTTATATGATAAAATGCAAGAAATCATTTAATTTCATTATCCACAAATATTGCTAACATTTATAGTGATGACCCATTGTCAAGTCCTGCGATATCAATAAAGTTATTATGACATAATTATGTAGGTTTGGGGGCAGTTCAAAATGGCCACTTTGTATATTTGAGAATTTTTTTTTAAGTATAAAGCTGAAGAGGCCAAGTAAAATTCCAACTGACTGGTGCATTTATTTTATTACAATATACATGTAGGAATGTGTAAATTCATTTGATTAATTATTGTTGTGCTTTATTTGTGGGATGAGAGGACTAACAGAATGATTCAAATGCATTGGATAGAGTAATTACTCTTGAGTCAGAAATTTTGGGCAGGAATGACCTTGGGCTGTAGGAATGACATTTGGTGCAGGAATGAGAAGAGTCTGTTGTAAACTTAGAAATGAAGTTCTAATGCAGGTAGATTGGATAACTACTGAAATAAAAACAATAGAATAATAGACAGTCATAATGTGGTACATGTATAAATGATCTTAATGAACTGGTCAAAATGTCAATACACCAGTTAAAACTCTATTATAACATCATGTGATTAAAATGCATTATGACATCATGTGATTAAAGTGCTATTATGACATCATGTGATGAAAGTTAGAGATACTCTCCAGTGGTATTCTACACTAGATGGTCATACATATATAGGAATGTGAGAAATAGAATTAGTACATTCAGTGATGCAAGTTGTTGTCAACACAATTCAATGAAAGGACAACAGTTTTGTTTATTTTATGTTTGTTATATATATATATATATATATATATATATATATATATATATATATATATATATATATATATTTTCCAAACATTCAGTAGCCAAAAGTAAAGCCCAGAATGGTAAATATGAATTGCCCTTGGTGCTTCTCATCAAAGCCATAATATCCATTTTAGCAGTAAGAGAACTCCCATGAAGTAGAGTCGCTATGCTTGGTGGGTTAAATCTTGTAGAAAAAAAATTAGATGCCCAAAATTTGGCAATGTTATGAAACAAATTCAGTTGTGACTGCTATGACAACATTATGGTGGTGGATGGACATTTGCATACTGGAAAACAATGTAAAAGATGACCCGTGTATGTGTTCTCTAATGCTAGGCCTTTGCAGCATATGATTGTAACAAGAAAATAGTTTGAAATCAAGTTATGCCATACAGAACACTTGTATAAACACCACAAACAGTTAAATTTATTCATCACTTTCTTTTCATGAAAATCTCACTAAAGTGCCTCTTATTGCTCCAGTGGCCTAAGTGGTTAGAGCGTCCACCTTGGACTTGAGAGATTGCAGGTTCGAACATCAGTCGAGTCACACCAAAGATTTATAAAAATGATTCTAGCAGTTGCCTCATTTGATGCTCAGCATTAAGAGGTTCGTTTTAGAATTAGTCAGCCTTCAGGTGTTAGGATAATGTGACTGGGTGGTTTATGCAACCACATATCTGCTGCATGATGTCCCCAGTACATAAAATCACTATAAACTGCCACACTGCAGACATTGAGATTTGACTCATATTGTTAAAGGTACATCTGAAGTCCAAAAACACCAAAAACACACTTAAGTGCCTCTTGACAGTATGACATTGTATCACGTGTACATATATCCATTGTGTTCTTAATTTTAGCATCAAATAAAAGCCAAAATTTTTTTACCAGAGGCTTTGTAACTTTCAAGTCATCAAAATGTTTAGTGAAGCTAGAATTTACAAGACATTTTTTATTTATTTATGTATTTATTTCTGCAGGCCTTATCAGTCTTGTTCATCTGGTGTTTAGCAGACAAACAGGTGAGTAGTATGAAAAGGAGTATTATTATTTTTGCTGTGTATTATTCTTTAATAAGTCCTTCAGGTCTTGGACTGGAGCAGACATTAAAATGTTCCTGCAATTAGAAATTGTGTTCATATGTATACGTGTCCTTACAAAAACTTATTGTATTATAAAAATGTGACAAATTGTGAAATTATAAATTGGAGACATTTATCATATTTTGTACTAGTAAAAAGTCAGATGAAATTGATGATTGAGCATTTGTTTTGAAATTTAAATAATTATTTGTGTTCATTGTTCTCTGTAAGGCTTGATACTTACAAACGATGAATGACATTCCTGTTATTTTTTGCAGATTAGGAACACCTTGTGGGTCATGTGTAAGAGGTTTACTGTACAGGATGTACAAAGAGTAAGTTTAGTTATGCAGATTCATATTGTTGTCAAAATGTAATAAATGTAACAAATCTAAATTATATTCAGTTTTGCTGCTTAGAAGGGAAACATGGTATGCATTTCCATCAGTTTGTTCCCAGTTTAGTTTTAAAGGAGTACAGTAATGTTACATTCTCATAAGGAAAAATAATAGCAAATTTGGATTGTTCCTGAGTTGATAGATGAAGAAAATTATCAGATTTTATGTCATGAAATCTTTGAATAATAACTTATTTATGTGCAGTTTGTACTAATTATGTGATATTTGTCTTCTTTACATTGTAACAGAGTTCACATTTATTTGCCCTTTCAGGTCCGGTGGAATAGCTCTTTTCGAAGTAAGAATTTATTCTACATATAAAAAAAAACTGTTTTGAGTGAAGTTACATAATTTTATCCATCATACTGGTGCTTTTGGACTTTTTCTCATAACTGTCTTTCTCCATATTGTCTTTTGTAATTTGTCATAACATTTACAATATTGTTACCAACACTATGCAACAGGCAACCAATACATAAAGTATTCCATTGACATTTTCTTTTAAATTATATGCCTATGTTAAGGTCAGTTTTAAATCTCTTTACTAAATGTGATTACAGTGTGTGTAGTTATATATACAATATAAATTTGCTTGGTAAATTTTTAAAGAAGCCAAACTGACTTTATCTGATCTGTTAGATAACTTATTTTTGAATTGGGTTAGATTAAGTTTTAGATGCATGAAAACAAAATTATCCAGCAATTTACAGATATAATTCTTAACTAGTATAAATTTGTATTGATACATACACATTGGAAGTTTCATGAAACCCATAAAAATTAATTCTCTTATTCATGCTTTGTTTGTAGCTTTTATCAAACCATTTGAAAGGCGTAAAAGCTCTGTTAAAAGCGATGAAGAGTACAATGTTTCAAAGTACTATGATGAGGTGAATCGAACAAAATACACATTAGAACGAAGGCGACAACTTTCTTTACTTCTTGGAAGTTCCAACACAGGAGATACAAAAAGCACAACAGTTTATGACAGTTCTAAAGGAAGTGATTGTAGCAATTTTCCAGATACAAATAGTGAGAAGGCTGGAACAGACAGTGGTATATTTGATTATCAGGAAAGTGAAAGGAGTAGTAATACATGTGCTGTAGTCTGTTTCAGTCCTGAAAAACGAGATGATGAAAAAAAAGAAATCAGTGTTGAGGAAGTAGAAAATGATTTAGAATCTCAAGTTATGAACAAACCAGGAAAAAATGTGTTTCAGAAGAAGCATCCCACACCAATAAAATTGAAGTATCCAGATAAAGTGAAATCAGTTTTATTGATTGCTTCAGAATCTAAGGATACTTTTTCAGTTCATCAGAATGAACTGAGGCCTGAGTTGTGTGTTTGTCAAAAATGTTCCTTACAAACTTCATGCATTCATAATCACTCAATGTTGTCCAAAAGGTTGCTGTTAGGTCCAAAAAGTTTGATACAGAAATCAAATAATAGGAATCTCACACTGTATGCTTAAAGCGAACTAGGAGATTCCTGTAATGAATATTCGATACATATTCATTCCTCTTTACAGCCATTGAATTGTTTATAGGAGGATATGTGATCATGTAGTTATAAGATTCTTCTGAGGCAAAATTTACAAAATGATCTGTCAGCCAACGTGTGAAGTTTTTATTAAGTTTGGCTTCAGAAAAAAATGCATTTAACATGTAGTGATTAACTTGGCATGGGGTTTTGTTTAAAACAAGGTCTGATTAGTTTATTTGAAATGAGATTTGTACCCAGTGCTTCATCTGAAAATATATTTATGCAACCAACCTAAGAAAACTGTGGAGAAGAGCTCATACATTACTGCTTCTTTGACTTCACATCCTTCATCTGTATAGTTCGTATTCATTTCACCTGCCAATGTTGATTGCATTGGTGATGCCAAATTATAATAATGTACATGATAGAGTAGTCTGAAGTTGGTATAACACTCAATGTTGTACACCGTAAAAATTTTGGATCTGAGACAGGACTCTGTGTTGAAATTTGCATTTTAATACAATATTAAACAGAGAAAAATCTATGAAATAAAAATGTTTTCAATAAACAAAGATTGTAAAATAGGATCTCAGCAAAGAGATTAGAAGTGGCACACATCAGCAGATGCAATAATTGAAATGACAGAATAGCAGCTCAAACATTACCAAACTTTCAAAGGTGAATCGATTACAGTTCACATGGATGGATGAGCAAATGGTATAAAATAAATGAAGCACAATGGGGAAAAAACTCTTTAAAACCATATTTAAGCCAGTTGTATGAATATTTTTATTTATTTTTCATTCAGCATGGGTATGAAAATCGGGTTAGAAAAGATTGACATCCAGTATAAATATATTGATGATGATTGTTCTATCAGTGTTCTCCATATTATTTATTGTCACACGCACACTGTCCCACAGGTTACAAAGGATGACATCCAATAGAAATAAATTGTTGATGATTGTTTTATTAGTGTTCTCCATGCATTTTATTGTCATGTGGATACCCTTCAAGTGATAGAAGTCTTCGAACCTTTTTCTTTGAAGCAAACTTACAAAGTGATCTCATTGTAAATAGTTGATGTTTTATTAAACTCCCCTGAAAAAAAAAAATATACATCCTGTGGAATGATTTGAGGCATTTCTGTTGTAAAGCATGACACTTGAATTCATCCCCTGAAGTTAGTGTTATATTTTTTGTGTATGCCATTTTAATGGTCTTTGTAATTTTGGAAATTATATTCTTTATATATCAACAAATGTTTCTTTGTTACATACCATATTTCCATATTAAACAATTCTCCAACTGCATTAAACTTTAGATGATACCATGCAGGTGAATTTTATTGATTTAATCACATTTCCTTTTAGTTTATGTTAAGGCCAATACATGTATTCCTTCTGATAAAACATCAAGATCAAAGCATTTTTAAGAATTTAAGTTGTTTTGTTTTTTCATTTTCTATATTCTGTTTTATTCCTCATTACCTGAAGTCATGCCTTTCTTTGAAAATTGTTCCTAGAGTAGAAGATTGGATCAGCTGGTAAATTAAGTTTTAATGAGGGTCATCAATGATTATCTAGTGTGTACTGAAGTTCTTTGCAAAGTGTTTTATTTTAACAAAAAAAAGTGAGACAAAAATCAGAATATTAGATTTACTGAGTTTGATGCTACATATTCTCTTATTGTTTTGATTAGTAGATATTACATCTCTACATCACTTTGCTGTCCTAAATTACTAAAGGAAACATATTTGACAAGTTTTGAAGTTCATAATTAAATAATACCTATTTGAATTTCATAATTACTTAATACCTATTTGAAGTTCATAATTAATTAATACCTATTTAAGTTCAATATTAATTAATGCCTATTTGATGCACCTGTTGTGTTGCCTGATAGTAAATTTGAATATGTTTTCACCCGTTCTCTTGCTATAGTCATGTCTTTACTATCTGTCGCTTAAGTTTTCAACTTTATCAAGAGATCATGTCTTTACTGTGTATAGCTTAAGTTTTCAACTTTATCAAGAGATCATGAGGAAAATGCTAAGAAAACGGAATGATTGGCATTAAATATTTGATGGTACAAAAATTTTAATGTATATATTAAAAATGGCACATTTTTGGATTCTTCTTTGTTCTTCATTCCATAGGGGGAAACAAAATTACAAATTGAAATAGGTGAGATTTTTGGAACACAATGAGGATGTACATTTGCTCAAATTTTATCTAAAGCACATTTGATAAAATAAATCAACAGAAAGTAAATTTAAATTAATCAAACTTTTTTTCACTCATAAAGGTGTCTCTAGGTATTTAGCTTGCAGTACTGTTTCAGTGGCTACAAAGTGTCTCATTTTTTCTAATAAATGATTTTGCATTGAGGTATTTTCTAATTGTCACTGATAGTGTGAGAATTGTCTGAAAATAAATATTTACTAGAAATCATTTAATATTTTTATCCTTCAGATATGTTCCAGATAACACTGACAACAGGAACATGTTAGCTTGCTACCTTCTTAATTGAGCCCTCCTAAAATACAAAAGTTCATCTTTTCTGTCTATTTTATATAGACAAAGGGTAATAACCCTATCCTATTACATCCCTTGCCATGTACAGGTGACATTAGTTTTAAACTTTTGCTGTTAAACTAGCAACATTGTTCACTTAGCCTCCTGAATATCCAGTGATAATTTTCACTAATATCAGTAATATTTAGGATTTTTTTTCTTTGTTGTAGAGATTGATCCTGATAAGACAACCCAAATTCTGAAGTATTGGGATAAGCTGATGATCTTTTTGTTACTTCAATCCCACCATCAAGCACAGTTCAGCTTTGCGGTTGCCATCAAGAAAATTTATCAGTTGCTGTCGACTTTGGAATGCCCACCACCCCGTATTTCTACCTCAGTTTACAAGGTCAAGGCCTCATTTAACATTGACAATGAAGTAAGTCCCTCCTTCACTCTATTACTGCAATGTTAAAACATTTGGGAAATTGCTGACTGCTGTGCTGTTGAGATCAATGCCCCTGACTTTCCTAAAGCCTTCTTCTATTAGAGTCTGTTACCAGTGACCTTCTCAGCCCGCTGATAGAAAAAAAACCCAACAAACTTATTCAGATGTCTTTCCTACTGATCTCCCAAAGCCTCCGCTACTGTCAATCCAACATATCCTTTTATTTTACAAAGTTAATAAGGGTATTTTTCATGCAGCATAAAAACTGGCATGCAGTATTTTTGTTGCCACTTTATTCCTGTTGGACTAGATACTGCTGATCATGCATGTGAGTCAAACAGGGTTGCTAAGGTTAGTGACAGGGTGGCCCACCATTCTATGGTAAATGCACTGACCGCTGATGCCTAAATGGGCCAGGTCCAATGTAATGAATGCATATGTTCCACCTCACTCATGCCACATCTGCCCTGATACTGCGGACTATTTTCTTTGGTTTACCATTGTTATTGGATGGGAAGCTAGAGGAAGTGCAAAGGCAGGCAGCTCAGGAACTGTCTCTCCACCTCCCTGCTCAACACACAGACTTAACAAGCCATCACCAACTCAACCTCAAAGATACTATGTTGGAGACGAAAGATCTTTGGATTGTTTGCACAATCACAAAACCAATATACAGCGGCAACCATCCAATCAGTTTCGGAGGCAGTGTTATACTGGGATAAGAGACCGAGTTTCTTTATCCCAAGTCTCCAAACTCGCGCCGTTGACCTGTTTCCGTGAACGATTGCAGACAGCCTACCATTGGGCGTCAGACTCTTGCACTTCAAACGTTCTTAGATTGCTTTTCTCTGCAAAATGAGAGGGCAATCCACGTCTTTTCGAAGGAGCTTCAGATTTCATTTATTCAACTTGCTCCCCTTTTGTCCTCTCTGCTCCTGACGGAAGTTCCATCAGATTCGAGGGAAGGACGACGTTTTGCAGGAAGAGATCAGGATGCTCACTGGCAAGCAAGTGGTAGGTTGTTTTGGGGAAATTCGCAATCCAGACTTTTTCTTTACAAATATGCCAAGGGTAATCTCCGGTTAATCATCAACCCAAGCTGACTAAACCACTTTATAGTACCAACCAGAATCTGAGACGGAGCTGTCACGATCAAATTGACACGCCATCCATTCATAGAAGTTTGAGTCTTTACCTAACAGATGCATACTTTCATGTCCCCATTCATCCATCTTCACAGAAATTCCATGTTGGCATTCCGAGTGAATATTTACCAGTTTCTAGCTCTCCAGTTTGGTTAAACATCAATTCATGGACCTTCACAAGAATAATGAACTGCATCATCACCATGTTCAACTTGACTTGATCCACTGTGACTGCGGGTTTCTAATAAATTGTGAAACGTCCAATCTATGGCCATCCCAGTGGTTCTTCCATTAGGGTATGGAGTTTCTCACCTATTACAATCTTCCCTGCATTGAGGTAGTCCAAATCGGAAAATTCGTAGAGGCGTTTTCCAACAGGAAATGCATCACAGTCAGAGTTTGTTTGCAACGCCTCGGATCGTTGAATACGGAACAGATCTGATTCCACTGGGTAACTTACACGCGTCCTCTTACAGATGGCCTTGCTGTCTCAATGGCACCCCTTTTCAATGTCACTAGATTTCAAGATTTGCATCATGAGCAACATGTCACTTCTGATTCAGTGGAGCATCCAAGAATTAATTTAGAACAACCCTAATCAGAAATGATCAAATGTATGGATGCATGTACCCATGGTTGGGAGCCAACCTGTTGCCCGGCTTTGACACTGTCAGCGGTGAGTGGGATCTGGAAGACACGGATTTCCACATCAATCTTTTGGAAATGAAGGCGAGTCATGAAAATATTTCATTTGTTCGACCAGCAGTGCCTTGAATCTATCATTTCGATTCTCAAGTGGAATCTTTCCTGGGTTTTGACTTGGCTGAATTCATACAAATTTCGAGCCCTTAGCCTAGCTGAAGCTCCTATAGTATAAAACGTGTTTTCTGATAGCATTAGCCTTGGCATATAGGATGAGCGAGTTACACATCCTATTCATGAACCCGGTCTCTACATTTTTAATCAGATGTTTTGGCTATCCTTATGATACAGACATGTTGCAATGCCATAAACGGGTTGTAGTCGCTGTGCAAGCAGAAAGTCATTATACCTCTAGCCTGTATTGACATATCCTAATCTGGCCCCTCAAGATCTACTTAAAGCCCTCAACCTTGTCATGGAACACGAAAACGACTCTTCCAGTTGAGCATGGAAAGGAGGATATAACCCCACAAGCCCTCTAAACATGGTTAAGGTCGGTGATATGCTTGGTGTACTCTGAGGTCGCACCTGAACAGAGTCAGAGTCACCCCATGAAGATCTTGGCTAGTGAAATCAGGACAAATCTCTGCAAGCCTTTCATTCGACTGTAATATTTCAATTCGAAATATTCTCAGGAGGTTGGCTGACACATGCAGTCCACCTTCTCTATTTTTTATCTGAGATTTAGTCTCTCAGAGAGACACTCTGAAATTAGTGGGTCCAGTGTCAGTTGCACAGACGATCCAGATCTAGTTGACGCGAGCACAACCTCGGGATGCCCCCCCCCCCTCTAGCAACTGTCACCCGGAAAATCTCCGTTGGTAAGAAGATTTCATTCATATCTTTTCGCCAATTACAAACCATGTCTCCATTGGTTGTGCAGATCTCAAGTTACAAGATTGAGTTATCTTTCGCATGGGGAATCTAGCATTCTTTACCCGATAGATACCCGTGGTATAGGTAAGATGATTAAGATTCCCTCCCTCTGTTACTTATCTAACGTTAATGCGATTGGGGAATGAGAAAGCAATTTTATCAGTAAATTATGTTTTTGTTGTTGTTATTGGGTTTAACGTCATTTTTCAGCACAAGATAGGCTATACATGGCAGCCAGTATGGCTGGTAGAGGAAGAACCTGGAAAAACCCTAGTAAGAACCACCGACCCATTGGAAGCTTCGGGCAAGCTTTCTCACGTACCCTCAATGGCCGAGCCTGAGACTCGAACCCACGCAGATAGAGGTCAGAGCGCTTTGGATCACTCGGACACTCTGGCCCCAGTAAATTATGTGTCTCAAAATAAACCTTTTATGAATACATTACTTTAGTATCTTTCCTGCAATACGTGCATCCTCTTCACGATATTCTGCTCAGCTTAAAACTAGAGCCACTTGGCTATGGCATGGGGAGATAATGGGCGAGAGTTAGTGCCCGCTGTCGACAAAAGATAGACAATAAAGACAAATTATCATCTTTTGGGAGGCAAGATTTGGAAGGTTTATGTTCCTACCATTAATGCGATAGGGTAAGTATTTTTAAAACACAATTTACTGCAAAATTGGCTTTCTACAAGGGATATAGAATTGATTTTGTTGAATGAAACCAATATTTGTGGAGATTGATGGACTGTGCTATTATTATAGCATAGAGTAGCTATACTGTCTGAATTATGAATGCATAATGTTGATATGTCTCGATTGATCAAAATTCTTTATTACATTCCTAACTTTCTGTGATACATTCATTTATTATATAAACTAAGTTCAGCTTGTTAGTTGTTCATAAAAGACTTGCATTGTAATCCTTTCTACAGAAGAATAGTTAAGAAATTGTATATGAAATGTGTCGAAGTTTTATATGCGGGGCATACCAGAACTTTTTTCATAACTTATATCTTGCATTGACATATTTCATGTAATACATTTAAAACAATACAGTTGTATGATTTTGTATGTTATTCAGCATTGAAATCCAGTCGAAAGTTTGATAGAAATTCAGATACTCGTCTTCGGAACTTGCGTCTGTCTTGTTAGTTTTGCATGTCATAGTCAAGAAGAGTTTGTTGGCCTTTTGTGTGTCATCCATCCTGTGTCTGGCTTCCATTAGTCTACTCCCCATAAACATCTGTTAGGATTGCCATGATACTTTAGACATATATTCGTTCCAAGGCATAGTTAGTTTTGAATAAAATGGTCCTGCTTGGACATTAATGTGACGGCCACAGTGGCCATTTTGAAATCTTGTTATCGCTGCTTTTCTGATTGATGGTCATTTCATTATCGGGTTTTCACTAAAAGACTTGTAGTGTCTAGTTGTTGTTGTTGTTGTTGTTGTTGTAGAGTTTAACGCCATTTTTAGCACAATGGCGGCCAGTATAAATGGTGGAGGGAAAACCCCGGAAAGAACCACCGACCCACGAGAAGATACTGGCAAGCTTTCTCACATGCCCACATTGGCCGAACCCGAGACTCGAACCCACGCAGACAGAGGTGATATAGCAGTGATCCGTAACGGTGAGCGCTTTAGACCACTCGGCCATTCGGTGCCCCTGGTGTCTAGTTGGTCCCCAATGAAAATGGTGGCAATCTGACACCCAATATGGCTGCCATGGCAGACATATTGAAAATCTTGTTATCGCTGTTCCTTCCAGTGGGAAATAATATTGACATTGGGTATTCCCAGGAATTATTGTGTCTAGTTGCTCCTAAATGAAAAAGATATCAGTTTGACATCCAGTACGACCATAATGGTGGCCATCTGCTTGAATGTTATCACTACTTCTCCTGAATGGATGGTCATATCAACAAGGGTTTTTCACCAAAACACTTATTATATAGTTGATCCTAATTGAAAATGATGCCCATCTTACATCCGATGTGGCCGCCATGATAGCCATGTTTAAAATCTTATCGTTATTACCCTTGAAAGATGGTTGTATCCACATGTAGTTTACACCAAAAGTTTTTATGATGTCTGATTAGTTCTAAAAATAAATAGTGTGAATGTTACATAAAATGTGGCCGCCACAGCGGCCGTCTTGAGAATCTTGTTATGCTCAAGAATATCAGAGTTTCAACACATAACAGTGAAAAGAAAGACATAGTCTTCTTTGTGATTCAGTCCCTTAGAGGGACTGTTGTTTAATATATCCCACTTTTAAAGTGAAACTTCGTTATCATCCTTCCTTGTTTAACAGTCAGCACCCATGAATTTCACAATATTTTCATCCATCCTTGCATGCAAATGAGACCAAATGGCGAACTGCATTTATTCTGATCTACTGTTGTGTAATTCGTCAGCAGATCTGGGTATATACAGTTTGGTTGAGGACTAATCAGTAAATCAAACAACGTAGGCTATGATTGGCTGCTGCATTATTCATTGGCAGATTAGTATGTTGTTTGCAGTTAGGCCAGGCTTGCACACGAGTCTGTTTAGTAGATACCGTTGCAAGTATTTGAATATATGAATAAATGGTGAGGATGCGCATTGTGTTAAAACCACTCTGCTGAAAACGGAGTTTACCTTGGAAAATGCATTTTCATTAGTGTAATAACTACCATTTTCTGATAGTTTATATCTTAACAACGAGCGCACATTGCAGCTTCTCATTGACAAAGCTGCATATTCTCTTCACTTGCCATTATTTGTCTGAAACTGTAATATAATCTTATTGTAACTTAGATGGGTGGGTGGATGGATGGATGGATGGGATGTACTATGATTTTATGGTTGATAATGTCATGTGGAGCAATTGTTGATTATAATAGTACGATAAAATCATTAATATTTACTTCTGTTGTAATTTTTTTCTTCACTGATACATATTTCTGGTATTTTATTTGAAAATAAAGGGCTAATATACAGAACCAATATAGGAAATCATTGATTTGTGGGACGGTGCGGCTGCAGTATTTTATGATGTTTTTGTACCATTACCTGAGTAGGGAAAGCCATCTTTTCGCAAAATGTCACAGTTGGGAGTGAAGTTTGAAAATGGTCTAGTCTATACAAGCAGTTTTAAAATAGTAACATTATCAGTTTTTAAAAAAGTATGCAAGACTATCAGAGCTTCAGAAAGTATACTATTTGAATTAATTGTGCTTT
>JAECUM010013140.1:0-92942 GCA_016617855.1 Megalonaias nervosa | reverse complement strand
AAAAAATTAAAACCAACAACAAAGAAAAAAAACGATATCCATGGGCGATTAAATGTCCTCCGTAATACCATCTGTACTCGTTTATAACACGAGTCCAACTGCAAATTGCACAGACACAGGTCTGCCGTCGCATAATTCGACGGCAGATCTGTATCTGTGCAGTTTGTTAGAAGTAATCAGAAGAACAAACAACACAGACAATGATCTGCAGGCGCATTATACTGTTACTTGACAAGGGCTCTTACTCAGTAACAAAGAAAAGAGTGAAAGCCAACAAGCTTTGTATATTTTAACAAAATAATTTATTTCCCTAGAAAACAATGTAAAAATTGGTAAATAGGACTTACGGTTTGTGAATATAATCCAAAATTTAATCCTAAGAATGAAAAATACAAGTCCTATCACTAAATAGTTCTTTCAGAATCCAGGTTCGAATCTCGACGACATACAAATATGGAAGGCGATGACGTCAGATGTAGGCCTTGTACGAATATCAACAATTCCTCAATTGAATCACAGTTTTTGTTTCCGAATAATTCCAGAATAAATGTCCACTGAATATATTTCAGAATATTTATAAAAAAGTCAACTTGTTGAGTTTCCAGGAGAATAAATTATTAAATCCAAAAAACAGACGAAAAACAATCTGGCAACAAATAAAAAAACCACCTCGTTCCTTCAAGATGTTAAAACGACTCTGACAGAAAAATATTAAGAATGCGTATTTAAACCTCCAAAACATCATTTTAAGTCTCGCGAGATGGGTCATATGGTCTCTTACTACAAGTGATCTATCACGTACACCAGTGTAGCCCCACTTAAGAACCAATAATAAAAAACGTTGTTTACACATGGTGATCACGCAAGCAAAGTATGGCCTTGATATTGATCAATCATTTTAACTTCCTGTTTACGAACTTCCCAACCCAAGACGAACTAGGTTAACTAAAAATAATTCTCATGTAACACGTTTTAGGTCTTAGATAAACAACATTTACTAAAAGAAAATATCGAATTGCTGAAAAAGAATTTCGAATCCTTTCAATAATCATTACAATAAAATGTAATGAAACAAAAATAAAATAAAAAAGAATTTTAAAACTAACACAGAAGCAATTTAATTATATAGACGTAACAATACTACGACAGATCAGGATCTTAGTTGTTTATAATTTGACTCGATTTATAAGCGAGTACGGACGGTATATATCCTTGAAATGATGCATATAGGGATTCTATTCAAGCTGATGAGCTGTCTGTCACGAGTCTTCTAGCTAATGGAAAAGAAAACCCTGCACGTAATACGTTGAAACAGAACTGCTATAAAATTTTCCCCAAGACTATGGTCAGGTGCATATCTAATTCGTTAAATTTTGTTATCACGGTCGCTTGAGACAATCATATTTGTCTCCGTATGCATTTGTCTACAGTTTATCTGCTATTAAAGATGCTCTCATGAAACTATCTTCGGCTGAAACGGTCAGTAAAAATCTGAATAGGCCAGTGCTTTGTTTACAAAATGATTGACGATCAGATTTGTCATGACGATATCTTTAGGAGTCCTTAAACGTGGGGAAGTGAGATGATTACTTGGCATAAACTCCAAATGGAGCCATCTTTGGCCGAGTCTGGAAATTAGAGCTGGAGAACATCAATAGCATCAAATTGCATTAGACAGAGAATTGACACTAATGAGCCTCATGGAAAGCCCCAAAAACTGTGCAAAAAACGCAACCTAAAATAGTGTAATAAACCTAGGGTGTGTGTTATTTGTATGTACGCCACCGTTTATAACTTTGTTAGATTCTAGTGAGTATTTGTTAATTATTGGGAGTTGGTGTTGGGAAGATATTTCCCAAACTAAGCAGTATATGTCCATTAGCAAACGTTATAACTCACAGTATTCACGAGACTTCGTGGCAACATGGATAAGTTTCGTACAATGGACCCTCCTAAATTCCTTAACAAAGGGGATTCGCGGGATATTCTAATCTATAAGACTTTTATTAATTTGAGATAGGAATAGTTCCATGTATTAGATGTTTGTGTCGTGATTTGTTGTACATGGCAAAAAATACCAATCTTTAGCTTCGAAAGACTTACTAATGAGTCATACAAATGTGAAGTAGGAAAACCATAACAATGCAAAATTAGAGTTTCGTGATGTGAAGTCATTATATGATTATATATATTTTTTGTAGTATTTCCATGTTTAAGAACCCTTAATTTGACAGCAACTGTTGTCTTGAGGTCTTTGGAAACAGGAGCAACAAGTCAGCCATGCAGGTGTTGTTTGATGCTCTTGCGTGTAACAATAGTCCTGATCCATCGTTTTATCTTAATCGTTTCATTAGTAGCTCTTCCAAAGGTCATTATTGATAAGTTTTCTATTTTCAAGCCCGGTGGTCACGCTTTTCTTGCAGTTCTTTACATCATGACAGCTAGATGGAAACATCACCCATAATCGTGGCAGAAGATGAGTTTTGAAAACATGAAAACGAAGTCACACGTTTTTCTAAAATATTCAGTCATAGCGTGATTTTTAAATAGAGTTTGAGCAATCGAGGAAATCAAAGGAGCATCCTCCAGCCAGTGTCGCTATGTTAAGACACAATTTGATTACTGTTTCTTAACGTCCTTCAGTGTTAATAAAATATGCTGGAGGTGGAATACGCTAAGTCAAACTTTTGGGTCCAAATTCCACTTGAAGGACGAAATATTGACAGGCCCTTTTAACGTGTATATTTTGTTTGCATATTCCTTTATAGGGGTCATACAGTTTTTTCTTTCTTTCTTGTATCAAAGTTTGCCGAATCCCAAGCGATCGTGATTTGAACCCAAAGTGCGAGAGTTTTAACACGAACGAGGGATTTGGCGAACGTTGATACCAAGACCCCTAACCCCAACCCCCAACAAACAAAGAAACAAGCAACAAAATGACGCCATATATGACCTATATTCATAAATGAAAAGAAAATGCAGAGCCCTATGTTTTAGGTGCTGACAGGAAGAAAGAATAGGTAACAATATACACCAGATCATCATTGGTGCGATAAATCCTGTGTTGACATATGGATACAGCCTCACTGATGTACGTCGTTCGACTGCTGCCCACGAAGTTTTATGCAAGAATGCATAGTTTAAACTATATCACATTGGCGAGGAATGACTTGATATACAGAAACGGCATTGTGTTACCGTCTTTTGTAAACATTTCAGTCATGATGCACAATATTCCGGCTTTCATATCTCCGCACCAAAAGGGTACAATTAGGGTTGACTAACAATTTCCAGTACGAAATTAATGAAAAGTACGATTAATCTATTGTTAAAAGTCAAGGTAGTAGAGTACAGCAATTACATTAAAAAAATTTTATCATCATCATCGTCGATCCTGATCCTGATCATCATCGTCGTCATGATGATGATGATGATGATGATCTTCATGATCGTCATCCTCATCATCACGATCATCATGATCGTGATCATCATCATCATCTCTAAAGTCATGAATCTAACGTACTGTTTAGCATTCACCGACATCGAGGAGTAATTTAGTACTTGTCAGTGCTGATCAATTCAGGCACTGTATTTAAATTAGAAGACATATTTTTCAAAAGACTTTTTTTTTATAATAAATGTTCTTCAACATATTAAAACACTATGGAAAACTCTCATTAAATTGATACAACTGCCCACACCGGTGTTTGCAAATACGAAACATTCAATTCAAACATTGCACGCATAAGTGTATATCCACTTTACAGAAACATTTCCTTAAACAGAATCGCAAATGACAACAAAGCTACTATTACCGGCATGGACTGATATATAGATTGATAGATAGATGGATAGATAGACAGACAGACAGACAGACAGATAGATATGAGAAAAGTAAATTATTCGATGTTTAGTTAGTTCAAAGTCAAGATCGATATGTATCTACTGCAAAGCTACTTTGGTATTTGCACTTGTTGGAAGAGCTCACATATACCACGTGACTTCTTTCTTGTTTCTTTTTTTCGATTTATGCATATGATGTCATTTTCGCATAACATCATGTTCACAAACATAAACATCCCGGATGGTGTTTTTTTTTCCATTTATTTTCACATAGGGAACATAGTTTAAATATCTTATAAGATCGCAAAAGATCTTCATTCAAATAGTCAAGGAATGAGAAAACACATATTTTCACGTCATCAGAAAATACATGAGTGCCCCTTTTAGACCGTTTGAAAATGCATGGCACTGCCTTCCTTTTATGCATCTAAATTCATATTTAATCAAATTTTATTCAGTCCTTGTTTCAATTTCGGATACATCATATTGCATTAAGTTCTGTAAAGTAATATTTATTTTTCAGACACTCTCTTCTAACAGGTTAGAAACATTTGACGAAACTAGTACGTAAATGAAACCGTTAAACACGTTTTTATCTCCAGGAAACAATATCGTTAAACATGTTGAATGTTAGTTTAGAGACAAATTCAATATTCAAACCAATATCAGTTAATACGACATAAAACAGTGTATTTTGACGGCCTTTTGTATTTGAAGTAAATGATATTGACAACTCACTCCAATACCAACATGGTGTCTATCAACAAAGTAAATGACTTCAATTGAACGCGCCCAAGTCCATTTCATATTCAGAAGTAGTCATGACCGCCGTATTTGGCTTGATATTGAATTCATAACCAATATATATATATATATATATATATATATATATATATATATATATATATATGTATATATATATATATATATACATATATAGCGGCGATTAAGTTTGGAGCCATTTTCTTGTTTACCATGTACGCAATTTTTTTACGGGCAAAATAACTCTGTAAACATGCTCGTATTCAAGAACGGTTTTCAGCTATGCACGACAGTGATTTACGACTTTACCGCTATTATTAAGAAAACGACACTATATCAGGTGGAGTGAACGGTCATTGTTATGTTATTCACTGTAGAGGGTCGCCCCACTGTGAGGTTTTGGTTGTGGGGGATTGGGAGTGGGGTGCCTCCAATATTTATTTAAATTATTGTAGAAGTCCCACCCAGACTCGATTTTGGTTGGAAGTTGATTTAGTGACAGTTAGATATACAGCTCCGAGCCCCCAGTCAGCAATGCCGACGGTTAAATGATTAAAGATACAAAAAGGGTGAAGTTCAATAATAACAATTTAATAACAGTTAAAAGATCAATACTTCGAATTTCCCAAATACAATTCTTCCGCTCGACCCTTTTCTAGCCTATCGCATCAGTTGATTCGTAGTGTGAGAGATTTCCACCTGTCTTTGTGTACTACTCATCTGTGTATTCTTCTCTATCTCCTAATTCCCTCTCGTCCTCCCTGACTCCCTCCAAGTTCCTTCTCCTCCTCCTCCTCTATTTCCTCCTCCAGACCACTTTTTCCTCCTCCTCCCCTTCTATCCCTTTTTCTATGTCGACTGCAGGTTGTCGACTCCGACTGCACTGTCAGTCTCACTTCCGTCTCCCTCTTAGAGACTCGGGACTACGAAACTTGCACCGGAAGTTCTGTCCCCCGAAAAGCTTCCTGTGAAAACACAAGGATGGTACAATATCTTCCTCAGCGCTCACATCTCACACTACACACAGCCTATCATGAGATAAGGCTATTAAATTTCACCGGTCACGCATTTATTCACACCGAAATACGCATACATTCTTTTATCATAAAACACAACAGAATAACACAACATGATGAAAGCATGGTATTAATTACAAACCAATAAACAACAATCAGACGCATATCTTTACATCACAACTCATACCAAATATACAAATATTCAAATATCCATGCTCTAATATATTCATACATCTATCGTAACTAATCGTACATACATCAATCATTTTCCTAAACTCCAATTCAAACATGCGTAAACTCTAACATAACGCATTACTAAAGGTACTGGTTACTACGAAGTAACCTACCAGCGAATTACAATATTAATTCTGACGGACTAGCAATCTACATAATTCTCTACGTAAACTCAAATTCATGTCTCAAATACGCTTATAAATGAAACACTACAAGGTAATTCTACATACTAAAACAATCCCAGTAATTAAGTATACATGCTACAAATACTTACAATTATGACGCCGTAATGTTTTGCAAAAATCGAGCAAATAGCTTACTGACCTTGTCGAAGCTTTTCCTTGTCTTACAATTCTGGTCCTATGATTCCCGCCAAATTACGAGTGGCTTCTCTCGGAGAATCCTTTCGCTTAAACCCGCTAGATCAACTTCTCATAATCTGCCCAGGTATACTGATAAATTTACTGCACGTTTAAGCTAAAATTTCGATCTAAGATTTACTCCCACCCCCTATCTTAATTCCGATTGGATGTCGCTGTGGGCGGTCCCAATCAAACTTACTGATAGTGTCTTCTCGCTTGTCTGTCTACGTGGCGGGTGAGAACACGCCCCGTTCACCCTGCGGGCTTCCTTTTGATCCCTGGACCCATGTTTTAACGTCTGGGTGGGAGGACGACAAGCCCTTTGACTGGCGGCTATTCTATGATCTGGGTGGCTGGCGACTTGCATAATCAATTAACACTGCTTGCGGCTATGTTTACACATCAAACGCGGTCATAATATATCCAAGTTTATACATTTCTGATACCTGGACTGCGAAACGTGACATTCACATATATGTGGAAAAATCGTTGCTTTTTATTCTAATAGTATGGATCTAAATAATGACTATGACAATAAAATATTTTTAAATGAATTCTTGAAAACACCTTATCGACTCTCTCGACTTTACTCTGATTACTCAGACTCTCTAGCACGTTAGATTCTGCAGAATTCCATTTTGATGAATTTATCAGTCGTCACCAAAAGAAGAGAGAAGCTAACGACTCTAAAAGAATGAAAAAGTTAAAACCTGTATTTATAGATTCGATTCAAAACATAAGTACATGTACAAATTTAGGTTTGACATATGGCACAAAAAGGTCAAAATATAATTGTAAAATTTTGTGACAGCTATATCTGTTACAATAAATTATGTATGGTAGATTTAGGAATTGTTGTATGATTAGTCAGAAATCCGGTGCGTATGTTTATAAACTTCAACACAGGCAATTCTAGACTGACCATGAGACAACGGAGAAGATCCGTTGGATAAATAAGCTGTACACTTTCATCAGGACATTTTTTATGTGTTTGAACATGAAACTTTAGCATACAAAATATTCACCAACACTACCCGTCACTTACTGTAAAATATTGACTTAACTATTATCTATTGTGTATAAAAAGTGATTTTGTAGTTTTCACACAGGAAGTTATAATAAACTGCATCAAAAGCAAATCCTTTTTTCTGCGGACGAATATCCGGTGACACTTTGGTAAAACAGTTTGCTCTGGCAAGTAAAAAGGGATTGTTTGCCAGCAATTAGATCAGATTCCTTTCATGTTCTGATTTGTAAAGTAATTTGTGTTTGGTTCAGCATCTGTTATTTAAACAGTCTGCTCGTATGAATACAACCTCATCATGTAGTATATTTAGTTTAAGGTTCGAATCAAGCAATCTCATTTACTGTGAAATTTTATCCTTCAATTACTTTATCACAGAAGCACTTAAACCGGTTAAGTTACTGTGAAAACTTTGATTCCTCTATCTTTTAATCTGGCTAATTACTGAATGTATGAAACAGGCTTAAAGGAATGTACAATAGGCGCAGTATTTTTTCTTGATTATTCATGAATTGAATTACAGTTTTATTATTATGCTTTTCAAAAACTAGTGACAAATATAATTAAACATAATGTTTTTTTACTCCAGCAAACAATCCCTGAAAATAAAATATTATTATGTCAGTAGTGAATGGGGACGATATGGGGACAACGGGAAATCCAGTCAAAAAGGTCGTGGGACGATAGGGGGACAAGATTTATAGGGACAAAAAGATGGGCCTATAGACGGACAAGAGGGATACAGACAAAAGGCTGGGTCTATATTCAGACAAGAGAAAATGAAACATAGGTGGGTTTTGAGTTTTGTTGAGGCAAGAGAGAGAGAGAGAGAGAGAGAGAGAGAGAGAGAGAGAGAGAGAGAGAGAGTTCGAGGCATGTGAGTGGCCCTGAAAAGGGCCTTTGGGTTTTTCTTCTATTTTCTCCAGTTCTTCCACCATTTCCTCAAGTCCCAAACGACCTACCATAACTAGTGAAATTGACTTGAATGCTGAAGGGAAAGTGCGAGACCTCTAACCTCATCAGCACTCTCCTCAGTATAAGAGGAGACTGTTGGCATGCAGGTATTACCGGACTATCTTTCTTCATCCATAAATGGGTCTCCAGTCCACCCATGCAGCATGTTTAACCATGCACCCACATGCCACTCTGCCACAGCACTAGCTAGGGGCTTTCCTTGAGTGAAATTGGACCCAGCACGCACTCAAGTATGATTGAATTCGGTAGAAGCGCTACCACCATGTGTCAACCAAGCAGTATGAGACGTCAGTCGCGATTGGTCAGTGACTATGACGTCTCATCAGGGCACCTGGTGTTTGGACGGGTGGAAATCGTTCCACATTCCGTCCTTGTAAAGGAGTCCGAGTGTGGCAAAGGAGGAAAGTTACTCGGCAACCGGTGTGAAGCGAAGCAACGGATGTCGTGTACGCCTCAAAAACGCCGGCCCGTACTGATTTCAAATTCAGTCCAGTTGTACGAATGGACGTATAATAAACCAATAATGTGTAAGCCACCTCTGCAATTAACCAGATCCACTAAGTCTTGAAAATTTCCTATAACCTATCACGCCAATTATTCTAGTACATAGTGTACATAAAACACAAGTCCCTAACAAGTATTTAATTACTAGTATGTCTTTGCGACATAAAAATAGTTTGTTCACTATTAGGCATATGGACTGAATTTTGAACGGTGGAAAACAAAAGGATCCGATCAGGTGTAGTGGTTTAATCGAATCGGGTTTCTAAGCCAATTAGAAACCTGTAATAATGGGGCAAATTTATAGCCCTAAGAAGGCCTGTTAAGTCGGCAGCCAGAAAGTTTTCCGGCGAAGCTCTTCTTTGCATATCTTGGCCGCAGTACGTGGTTCTTCTTCATAATTACCTTCAGGAATTGCCACACATCCATACAGGTTTCCTAACTCGATGGCGGCATTGATAAGGGTGCCCAGTGAGGTCTAGTGGAACGCTTTATAGTAATCCGAGAGGATACCCTGCCCAAAGTGCCATTACTGTGGCCTGGATTTTTGTGTTCAAAGTCCGCCAGGCCACATATTTCACTGCACATGCATAATTGTAGGCTTTCTTTTCGCTGTGCATGGTCTCCTCTATTCCTATTTTGGTGTAGCATTGTATGAGCTCGTTTGGCATTTCGTCCTCTGCGTTAGCACCCTTTTAGTCCACTTCTTCATCCAATTCCTGTGTTCAAGTGTAGTTTCCTCAGTTCCAGTTGTTATCCTCTTCTTGTTCAGGAGCTGAGGTGATTTCCGAAGCGGTGAAGTCCGTTTGGGTTTTCACATCCTTCATGTGGTGCTGCCGAGTCTGGGTGGATGTAGTGGTTATCAGCTTCTGGGGTGCCTGTAGCGACTCTGGGGGTCACGGTATCTTGTTAAGGGTTTTAGCCGGGGTATGAGAGTGGTCGGCTTCCCTGGCTCGGGCCGCTTTCCTCCTCTCAGTACGGTTCCTCTTGCTACGTCATCTAACAAGTACATATTCTCCCAGTGCTTCGCTATTTAAGTCCACTCCCGTGCTGATATCCCATGTTAAGAGAAGTGTTGTTCTCTTCGCTCCTGCTCGCAAGCTCCAATTTGTCGCTTGTTTCTTTCGAAGTGCCTTAATGGCCCTCGGGGCTGGAGCGGGAATTACTGCTATTGCTGGTAGCCATGTTGGCGCCAAGCTTTGTTGTGCAGAGTTGAATTCCATCACTACGTTCTCTGTTCAGCTGCTCTGTGTGACCATCATCCAGTACCAATTGTCTTTTAATTCGTTGAACAAATTCATTTTCAAAGGTGTTGACTAGTCAACGCTGGGTAGCCAGACTGACGACCGCTACGCTTTATATACGTGAAGCACGGACGTGAAGGAAAACATCCCTAACAATAACTTCACATGCTATATACTATCCACACAGAAGGGGAGGAAAAAAACCCAATATCTACTATCCACACAGAAGAGAGGAAGAAAAAGAAAACTCCAGATCTACTATAAAAAAACCCCAACATCTACTATCCACACAGAAGGGGAAGAAAATAAATAACCCAATATCTACTATCCACACAGGTACGCGCGCACATACACACACATACACACACATATCAGTAAAGGAGTCAGTGTTTATAGTCACACTACTCTACATTCACACAAATTGGCAACTTGAATAGTCTCTTTTCTAGAGATCTGGTTAGCTCTGAGAAGGGCTGTTTTTCTCGAACTTCAGATGCACCCGGTTAATGGTGACATCTCCCAGGCCTGGCACCACAGATACAACGTCTGCTCCAGTCCTGTCCCAGTTCAATCTTGCTCTTGGGAGCGCTGAGGGGGATTGATTGGCTTCACTATTCCAGTCTTCACTTTGTGGGATAGTGAAGACTTATTCTCTCTGTCTTATACGTCAGACACGGGGATGATGAAGTCTCTGCGGCTCTTTCCAGTTTTCTGTCTGTGGGACGGAGGCTCTTGGTAGTAGTTGTGGCTGTGGCTGTGGTTGAGGTAGTGGTACTGGTTGTGGTTGACGCTGTGGTGGTGTTGGTGTTCTCACCTCAGGTTTCACCTCACACCGAGGCTTCAGTATGATGTGTGGTAGGATTCTTTCTTCCTTCTCTTTCTTTTTTTCCCTCTTCTCCTCCTCTTCTATCCGGGCTTCCTCCTGTATCGCCTCCATGGCCAGCTCATCCAATAAACGCCTGGCATACTCCAGGTGCATCTGTAGTTCCAGAAGCTTACTGATTCTGCTCATTTTATCTTGTTGATACGTCAACGATGGGTAGCCAGACTGACGATCGCTGCGCGTTATATACCTGAAGCACGGACGTGAAGGAAAACATCCCCTTACACAAACTTACAATACCCATATTACCAAATCATGGAACGCGCGGACCTGAAAGAAACACTCATGTTGACTTTTGACTTACAAACACATACATACACTATCTAACAAGACAGAGAAACGAAGTGTTGATAGACGCACTTCTATTTTTTGACATTAAACGGAGAAACGAAATGCTTATAGACACACTTCTATTTTTTTAACATACACACCACATTTTGGCAATTTGATTAGTATGTCTTTTCTAGAGTATTGGGGGTAGCCCTGAAAAGGGCTGTTGTGTTGACGGGGAGTTATGGCAATCTTTTATCGTCTAAGATTGCGTCCCCGTCTGGCTGCAGGCTTTCCCACAGGATACGGTCTACACGACAGTCGACAAAACCTCTGTCTGGTTCCTGCTGCTGTTGCTGCTGCCGCTGTTGTTGCTGTTCTCTCTGATGCTTCTGAACTCTATGCTTCTCTGTCAACTCTTCTTGCTCTTTCTTGATTTCCTCTCTGAAGAGCTCTTCTATCAGGTTTTCGGTCACTTTCAATATCCTGACATTATCTCATCAGGATTCGGTATCAGGTTTTGCCTGACACGGTGTAAATTCACGTAAGCTTCGTTCAGCTTGGCTAGTCTTAAAGGCATCTTCATAGGTTGACGAGTCAACAATGGATGGCCAGACTGTTATTTACTTGTTTAAATTATACTGGCGTGCGCACATATGTGCATGTGCCAGATGTTAATGTATGCACCGCATACTGTTAATTTATTCCTGGGGGAAATTGTTCCACATTCCGTCCATGTACAGGAGTCCGAGTGTGGCAAAGGAGGAAAGTTACTCGGCAACCGGTGTGAAGCGAAGCAATGGATGCCGTGTATGCCTCAAAAACTCCGGCCCGTACTTACTTCAAATTCAGTCCAGTTGTACTATGTATAAATCATAAAACCAATAATGTGTAAGCCACCTGTGCAATCGACGAAATAATATGAGTTTCAGATTTCATATTTACTTTCGTTCAAGTTCGAATTTAGTGTACATAGTGTACATAAATATTCCTGAAATGTGCCAATCAACTAAGTCAAAATGACTACTATATTTTTGTATCACACAAATATTGAACAAGTAAGAATTTAGATGGTGCTACCAAAAAGATCAAATTTGTGCTACAACAGAGAGATATAATCAAAAACGGTTTTCAAGCCAAAATGAAATACGTATAACTCATTCAGGCAATTGAATGGTTGCTCGGTCATTTCTTCCGAGTCCATTTCGGGAGTTCTTCGGCGCATGGACAGCGCTGTACTTCCAGATAATCTCCAGTCAAACGGCAATGCTACTCTATGCAGGTGCATCCCTTAGGGCACTCGTTGCATGGTGCGACCTCGCAAGTCTAGAGTACGTCTGCTTTCCAGGGCTGTTACGTTGCAAGTTCAGCCATTTCAGCTAGTCTCTGCCTTCAGGTCACACACTCCTTTCCAGCGTAGTCCGGCTGTCATGCTCTTCTTCTGACACCAGTGCCACTATTATAGTTGATAATGCTGATAATTATTTCTATTATTGTTGCTGCTAAAGATGATAATAACAATGGTAGGCCCAGTGGGTCTCCTCGGTCATATGCACTTGCATATGGCGTCGTTACTAAGATCTGAACGTGCTGCATGATTATCCGTTCCTGCCTGCACACCATGTAGCCGCTGGCGCACCGATGTTGCCCCCTCGACGTCTATTACCTGAATGTGAAAAAAAGAAAAGAAGAAAAGAAAAAGAGAAAAGATGGCCAGACTGGAGACTGCCTCGCTTTATATGGCTCATGCGCGGACGTGATAGAAAACATCCCTACTGGGTTTTAAGTATCGGAAAGCTATACAGCTGATTTCATGGTGAGGAACAGAGAGAAGTCAAACAGCATGTATAAAAAATTTTGAAAACAAACGATAGACACATTTTTTCACATTTTTTCTTCAACAAACAACTAACAACTAACAATTCATATAACATCAAACAAACTATTTTTGACAAGGTTGACAACGTTGCCAAGTGAAGTTAGATTTCCACTGATGGAAGTCATTGGGCCATTGATGTACACTACGTTTCCTAGCTAAAGACATCACACACACACATAACGGTCACAAAACCATCGATCTACTTTGTCATCATTTCTAGAACAGTCACGATCAAAATAAGTCACTAATTGTTCTAAGGGATACCCAAGACTGTGTTGATGAAGAAAATACACACAATATTGTCCACACACCATGGAATCTGTGCCTTGTAATTTCACATAATTGAATCGTGTCGTCTGGGCATTTCTTCTCATAATGTCGATGATGTCTTCTTCAAAAGGAGGTAATCCATACGAATCAAAATACTCCACACAATCCTCTTTAGGGAAGTAGACGGCGACCCAGTGGGTTCCTGGGAGATGACTCTCGTCCGTGTTGATGACATAAGCTTGATGGTCTTGAGGTTTCCGATGAGGTAGTTCATCTTTAGCGCACACGACAGGATTCCAAGAAGCAGTGTACGAACTGTTGATCAAAAGGTAATAAAGTTCCCAGGTATCCATTTTTTTTTTTGTTTTTTTTTTCACAGGTAATGATAAGTCATCAATTCAATTCTGACTTTTTGTTTGAAAATCTCTGACAAGTAACCGTTTCTTCGCTTCGTCTCCGCACTCTGGGCCAAGAGAGCTTCTATGTGATAGATCTCCAGAGAAGTCAATAGAGGAGAGGAATGATCACGCAAGTCTTTATACCACTGATGCAACACTGCTTCTTCCGAGATGAGACCCCAAGCGTCGTGCAGATACTCGTCCAATTTTTCTTCTTGACTCATCATCAGACATTTATCGTGTTGAATTTGACTGGGATGATCGTTTTGACATCCATAGCAATCTTTCTTTTCAATTCCGTAATTTTATCCGCCAGATGTTTGGCAAAACAGGACACTAAATGTTGTTCTTGTTCTGGCCATCTGGACATGACCACCACGTTCTCTTCTTCTTTGTTTTTGGATTCTGCTTCCACGGTATCCTCCCATTCCATTTCCATAGATTCTTTACCATTCAAAGAGTGATAAGAGTCTTCCATTGCTTCTAATAATCCAGAATGACTTCTCTCAAACTATTGATTTCTATGGTATTATCGAATTCAGCATACAGGATGACGTTCACCGTCAAGGCGAGAGCTTCTGCAAACTGAAGTTACACACGCAGTTGACCGGATTTTATAGGGTGGAAATGTCTCTCGTCGCTGCCTTGGTCTGGAGTGAAATCAAAGGCCCACAAAGTGTAACCTCCTGCATAATCATCGTACGAAATGCCATGGCCAGTGTTGTTCCCTAACTGTGCGTTGGCTTCGTACAGGGACAAGCACGACCTCAAGTAATTCTTCTGGGCAAAGTTAGGTTCGAAGGGTCTGGTACACAAGGTCTTGCCATCGCGACTGACTTCGATCTTGGACACTGTAGTGCTTAGACTGAAAAGGATTGGCAGTGACGACTCCATTGAGGGCTGCATTGCTAATGATACCAACGATTAAACGTTTGTGTAACTGTCCTTGGAACAGATGTTCTTCGATCTTGGATCGGAGGCCAGCAGCAATGGCGAAAGTTTCCACTTCTACACGTAGTATCGGATACTTGTCTGTCGTTCTTCCCAAAGTGTGACTGATGTAGTTTCCCTCTTTAGGTAACACTTCCATACGGCGCACATAAAGTCTGGCTTCTTGAATGATGGTTTTGTACTCGTTGGCATGAGCCATCAAATGGAAAGCGACACTGCTACGATTCAGTCTCAGGCGGATATCCACACCGTTTAGCAAATACTTCTCCAAATGCACACCATCCATCAGTTCTAAACTACGACCTTTCAGGATTTTCTTTCGACGGTCGTTAAAGCCCACATTGTGAGGATCGGCATCTGCTGTCACGGCTGTGTCGTTAAACTTGTCCTCGCCTGCGGTGTCAGGTTTCTATACCACGCAAACATCCAGATGAGTGTTCTTCGCCTCTTTTCCGTACGTCAAGAGATTTTCCAGGTACGCTCGCTAAGGGTAAGTATCCATGCTGACCAGTTTGTTATTTAAGTACTAATCCACTTCGCTGAACAAGGAATGCATGAAATTATTGACGGGAGCTACTCTGACATCGGCTCCTGGAACGCTGTCGCCCGTTTTGATCACTTTGACTTTCAGGTGCAAGTAACTGCTATTAAGATCGATGTAATCTTAGGGATGACTTCTGATTTCAAATTTGATGAATGCTGAATCCGTCAAAGAGGAGACGGGATGAAATTCTATCCGTTGAGATTCTTGCATCGTCATCATGGTGGGTGGCATGGCAAACAGATCCAGTTCCGACTTGGAACAGGTGCATGACTCCCGATGCATAATTTTTCTGTCTGTTTTTTAATAATCAAAAATGTCTAAGTCTCGGATAGTTCTTCTTTTCTTGGTCTTTCTAGCTCTGGGTGTGTGAAGTCCTCTGAAGGGGTGTCTTCGTCGTCTCTTTCTGCCTTGTCATTGCTGTGGCGTCAGGGAAGCAGGAATGCCTGACTCAGCAGCGTCCAGGGCATTTATAGGAGTATCTCGTCGGCCCAAAATGTCTTTGCCTGTTTGAAGCAAGACATTTTTGCCTGCTCTCAAGAAAACTTCTTTGGGATTTTGTTTGGTGAACGAAATATTTTGTCCCAGATCTCCTTTTATAGTAGTGTTGAGAGTGTCGAAATACGACTTACTGACGTGCAGATAGTGAGGATATACAAATTTGCGCTGAACGTGATAGGTGTTTCCACCTTTCTCGTCAGCGGTTGGGGCAGAATCCACTTTGAAAGGAATGACCTGCAGTAACGGTACGGAGGTGTGTCCCACCACGTTGTACTCCACCGCATCGGAGTACACAAAGATCAAATTGAGTCCTTGGTTCATTTCTACAGGGAATCGGAAATACTTCGCAAAATCCAAGTTGCCGGTAACGGCTGATATTTGGTTTTTAATCTTGATCAACTTGTGTTCTCCACCCAAAATGTCATACAATTCAGGACAAAATGTAATAGCGAATACTTTGTCCTCTGAAAATTTCATCAGTAAGCGACGATCTATTTTATGGTACTCGATCGTGACAATTTTTCTGGTTTTCTCCAATGCTTTGCCAAACATGGTATTGAACTTGGTAGCAATAGTATTCACCAGATGTTGACCGCTAAAATAATAGCCTGCAGGAATGGTCAACAGATAGGTGAACCATTTCGTTTTGGGGTCTTGTGTTTTCATAGAGTGACCTGCAGTTTCGCGTTCATCCAAGTTTTCTTGCACTTGCTCGTCATGAACTTCCACCTTAAAATTGTTTGAATTTGGAAAGATATTTAGGATTTGTGTAGGGTGAATCATTTCCACTAAAGCCACTTCCCAATGGGCTTCGTGATCGAACTGGATGGCCTGAGGTAATTTGGCTGTGTAACAGCATAATGTGTTATTGGGAAACAACTCCATGGAACTGTCACTGGGTAACGTTAAGTAAAATTGGTTATTCATAATTCCAGAGTTCTAGTGTCCGAGGGGTCACTGGAGGTCAGAGGAGTGTCTAAAAGAGGATTGTGGTTGTTATTGTGACTATTGGGAGGGTGACTGACGCTCGACGCAAGGCTCCCTTTTTTGCCGTTAGAGGAATATTTCAGGGAAGGATTGGGAAGAAGGTAACCGATGCAACTACTCAGTAAAATGGTCCACAATTGTTTGTCTACTTGTTGCAAACTCAAATTGGCAATGGCATCACCGATGACACAATACACCACAAAGATCTGGCAGATAAAGACGATTTGCGTTTTAGGCACACGTTCTCCACACCACACCCACAAGGGTTGCTTTTGTAGATCTTGCAGAGAAGAACCCGGGGAAGGAGTGGTCACTGCAGAGGTAGGGGTTGAGGTTGTGTTGAAGGGCATCATGGTCACTTCTTTTTATACCCGATGACTTGCGAAGCGTCGATCCAAGAGTCAAAACTCGGCGGATATCCTTTCCAATGTACTTTGACTTCTTTGTCACGACGTTTTCCCACTTTTCGGGTTCTTCGATCGAGAATGCTTTCGATGTCGTACATTTCGTCTTCTTTTTGGTCACGAGTTGTATCTCGGGCAAGTAAAACGTTCCTTTTAACACTTCTCCGTTCATGTCTTCCAATTTATAGACAGTAGGATGACGACCACGCACTCGTCCCGTGACACGAAAGAATTCGGTGGTCCAGTTGAGCAAGTAACCTTTGTCAAAAGTGCTTTTGGCTTTGCTAATGCGCACCCAATTTCCTACCGTCAACACTCCACCTTTCGATGACTTGGCACACACCCTTTTGTCTTTTTTTTTGGACTATCGCTTCGTCAAAAATGTGACGACTTTTTCACCAAAATCGCTAAACAATTCTCCCTTTTGGTTGCTTCTCTTTTTCTTTGGACAAGTGTGTCTTTTCAGATGGTGACGTCGATGCTTGGCTACGCGTTTTTTCGGATGTCGGGTCAAACGACGAGACTGTCCTTTTCTTTTTCCTTTTCTTTTTCCTTCTTTTTTCTGGACAGGAGAACGACGATGGTAGTGATGTGCACTTCTTTGAGGTGACATCTTTGGTGCACAAAATACACTGAAGTCCATGGCTCAACATGTATCCTTTTATCTTATTTTTTTTGGAGCTTTTAATCCATCTTTTTGGAGAAAGCATCTACTAACTTATCTACTAAAAAAATCCTCTCCTTTGGTTGCTTTTCTTTGGACGAGTGTGTCTTTACAGAGGGTGACGTCGATGCCTGGCTAAGCTTTTTTTCGGATGTCGGGTCAAACAACGAAACTGTCCTTTTCTTTTTCCTTTTCCTTTTTGGACAGGAGAACGACGATGGGGCATCTTTGGACGTTCAGGAGTACAAAAACACTGATCCCCATAGTTTACCCCAGGTCTTTTTTATACTTGAATGCGTCGCCACTGATTGTCTTTACATCGTATCATTTTCATGCCAGGCATCACTCGACGTGAACGGGTTCGCAACGGACTAAATCGGAACAGTTCTTGCTTGGATAAATCCAGTAAACTCTGTAACATGCCCGATCTCTATTGGACTTTGATTTTGGGGGCAGGTACTTTGTGAGCAGCTGCCACTGCAGCTAAAGAGGAGGAGGGTGTCATCGCTGGAGGAGAAGTTCTTGGAGACGCTGGTTTCCAATTTTTCATCAAATTAGGAAAGACACGGTGTCAAATCGGGTTTGGCAGGCATCGCCATCAACGGAGAAGTGGAACAAGCTGAGGCTACAGGAGACGCGGTCACCGTTGCTGCAGATCGTGGCTTGGGTATGAATGGTTGCGTCCTGGCCGCAGAACCTCTCTTGCGAGTAGAAGTTGTTTTCTGGGGTCTTTTCTGGGCACTTTTCAAAATGATTTGCTTTTTGGTTCGAGTGTCAATGCGGGGATCGGCCTGTTGCTTCAAGGCTACTTTATTTCTCTCAAAAAAGCGTTTGGTTTGATGTGGAATGTGAATCATGCCTTGCAGTAATTGGCGTGCAATCACCGTAAACCATCGTAAGACTTCTTTGATACTAGCTTTTAAGACACGAGCACGTATTTGTGGATTTTTTTTCACGACTGATACCGTACAAGGCACGAATCAATTTGACGGGAAGATGAGACTGAAGGGACGTCATGTTGACGCTGTGTCAGATAGACCCAAAGTGTCCGAGGTTTTTATAGAGTTGTTTTTGTTGATGTTAAGTCGACGGGGACGTGTACACGACAGGCCCTCCGTCTTGGCACCAGTGATGAAACAGATGGGTACGAAATCGCAAATAATCGGGGTGGGTGGGATTTAAATCCACGAGTAAATAAGCGTGTGGGGTTTGAGTGGCGTCGTCGCACGCATGGGTCAGCCAAGGTTAAGACTTGCAGGGCTTCTTAACAAGACCACGCAATGAGCATTGATACTGATGATACGATGGGATTTACTTTGTTGAAACAAATTTTGGGTGATATAAATGACACTGGCATTACGATGATGCCCTTTGTGCGTAAACCACAGTTTAATTTCTTCTTCGTCTTCTCCTAAGATGTCGATGATGACCAGATGTCTTTAATTGGGGTCAGACACAATAACGTCGTTTTCGCCAGGAATGCCTTCCACAAACACGATGGAATCGCCTTCCCTTTCTCGTAGAAAGCTGTACGCCGATTGTCACTCTTTGTAACACCACACGATCCGTTGAGGTGGACGATCGATCAAGTGATGTTTATGTTCGATCAAAGGTTTGACAAATTCGGTTTTGCCTGAACCGCTCGGTCCAGCAATTAACATGTTAAAGGGATGGCGAAGATACAAGGCCTCCCAACTAGCCTCCCAAGGCCTCCCAACTAGCACGATCAAAGTTTTCATCGATGACTTGGAAAGTGAAGGAAGAGGGAGCAGAGACAGTAGAGGTAGCCATAGTGTAGGGAATCTCTCTTTTGACACGAGGACAGAAACAAGACAAGAGGTTTTATACCTTTTCCAGGACACGTTTATTGCAAGCTTTAAATGTGAACAACACGAACGACAAAAATACATAAAAGCCAGATGGTTAAGTACATGGATAAAATACACATGAAAACGATCAAAGTGGAATATTAACAAGTCTCTGTACAAAATTTTGGTGACGAAGGTGTGGTGTCCTAGGGACAGTATGTAATGTTCTTAGAGTCTCTACACTTGGTACAGTCACACAGGGGTCCTCCCGGAATAGTCTTTCGGGGATGTATATGACAGTCCTGTCCTGAAGGGAGTGGTTTTCCTCGGTGACGGGTTCTTCTGGCACTGTCACTAACACAGGTTTAAAAGTTACTTTTTTCACTGAACGTTTGAAGTCAGGATCACAGATCTTGGGCATAGTGTGCCACTTCTTTTGTCCAAGCCTCGAAGCCCAAACATTTCCAGTCACATACATCTTTCCAGTGAGGATGTAAGTCACAAGCTACATACACATCGTCGTACACATCTTCAGTGCCTAAAAGTTGACGAATCTTGTTTTCCCGTAGAAGTCGAGAAGTATCGAGATGAAAGAGCAAGTCTTTTAACAGAATGAGTCTCTCGTGTATATTTAAAGGGACCACTTTCATGTTTTGATTGGTATGTACTGTTTGTAAAGAGTCCACAAGGAATCGGCTGGTAACCGAAATCCCGGAAAGCAGGTCACTAAGACACTAACCACATGACGACCCCAATTCAATGGACACAATTCTCGTAATAAGTGTTGGTAATCCCCCACCGTTTGAATACTGTCATTGATTTCCTTCCACGGAACCTGTTATATCACGAATGATAAAGGTCGAGGCATGGTAACCAGTTGTTATACCTTCTTTGGTGTAAGGTAATAAGTGGACTTTTTGAACAGCATCGGTTTTATTTTAGTACCGTACCAATATTGTTTAGTCACTAACTCACACACCACACGTCGTACAGAAGTTTCCTTTTGAACCAAAAAGAATAGTTCCTGTAAGGATATGTTGTAATCCTCTAAGTCGTCCGTTGGAATTCGGTGTATTATGATCACCTTGTAAGTATAAATGAGTGTCATCCAAAACTTTATGACTTCTACCTGTTTCATCAATGTCTGACCAATGGAACACTTTGAAATGAATCAGTACTCTTATACCGTTCAGGTACCATTGGTTCCAACATCGGTGACGTAACGGATGCACTTTGCGTTGGGCTTGTATTTTGACAAACTCTCGGTAAATGCGTTCTCTCAGTTCCAGAGGTAGATTCTGAATGTTTTCTTCTAAACTATTCATCACAGCAATGTCTTTCTTTTGTTTGAGAAAATAAGTGTACTTTCTGCAAAGAGCTAATCGTACTCCAGTAGCGAATCCATATTTTTAGTCAATAGTTCACACACCACACACTGAACAGAATTTTCCTCTACAGACAAAATATGATAGTGTAAATGATTTTGGTAATCCTCTAACTCTTCCTCTGGAATTCGTTGTAGTATGGCTAGACTGGTGTTAGTAGTAGGATGAGTAGCAATCAAAGTGTTTCTGGTCATATTCCAATTAAACAATGTCTGACCATCTGAACGCTTTCACATGAAGCAGTCCTCTTACAGCATTCAGGTACCAGTGGTTCCAACATCCGTGACGTAACGGATGCAGTTGGTCTTTACGTTGGACTTGTCTTTTGACCAACTCTTGGTAAATGCGTTCTCTCAACTCCACAGGCAAGTAACGAATGTTCTGTTGTAAAGTATCCATCCAGAGATTACTGAGGTCGTCCCACTAAAGGTAGGTAATAACAATCCGGATACCATCGAGCATGTTCCAGGTAAGCGGAATCTTTCTGCTCCCACTGGTGAAGTGACACGCCGCAACTGAAGCACTTGACTTTATCATCTTCGCCCAAGTACATAAATCCGGCTCTGGCTAATTCTTCGGGGGTAGGTCCTCCCAGCTATTTAGGCCTGATTCCTTGGAAGGTTTGGAATCAACTTTCAAAGTCGCAGTATTCAGGCAAACGCACAGGGAACGAATATTCGTCTTTCACAGGTTCATTTCAATGAAGTTACGGTGAAATCCGCAGGAGTTTATTTAGGGTTGGGTGACATCCGTAGGGTGGTAGACGCATGGTCTCGCGTGGAGGATGACAGCCACCATGAAAACCAGTAAAATGAAAAGGAGTACGATAACGAGTGGCATCGCTTTCGCATCCGTCAGGTTTGACACTCACATCATCACTTTCCATGGTAGATGTAGTGGTAGTAGTAGTCATAGTAAAGTTCCCATGGTGTCCTGCTGATGTAGTCACAGCAAAGTTCCCATGTGATACTGAATCGCTGAGGTCACAGCGTACGACATCCCTGCAATCGCAAGGTACCGCATCGCACTCCACTTGAGAATCACTGCACTTGAATGGTGTGGTCTGTTTGTTAGCAGTCATCTTTTTCGCTTGTTGTTGCTAGTCACAATGAACTATCGGTTTTGGACGTTGTCCTTTTTAATATGCTGACCAATATCAGCGTGTCCGTTCGGTAAAGTGAAGTGGTTGGGAAGCCGTACTCCCTTCTGGTACACGATTTGATAGACTTTTTCCAAGGGCGACTGACAATTTGGTGTGTGGGTAAACGTATAATCTTGTGCGGTTCGTAGGTGGTCACTCTAAAATTTCGATCCTCTCCAGACTGCAAGGCTCGTGTGATAACTGAGAGTCAATCCTTTCACTTTACACTCGGTGTGCACTTCTCCTTGTGGGTCTCGGTATTCGTAGCCGAAATTTTAAGGACCGCCACTAGCAAAACTTAGAATCTTGTCGTTGGGGTGCTCGTCCGTCCAGGCTCCCAAACGGTCTCTGTTGATGTCAGAGTGACGGTGACCCAGGCGATCGATGTAGATGCAACTGTCCGTGTCAAAATACAGCACACGATCTCCTACCTGGTGTAAAGCTTCGTACAATTTTAAGCGAGAATGGGCTGTCACGTATACCGCAATGATGACATTTTCAAATTCTTCTTCTTCTACAAAGTCCAGTTCTTCTTTGTAATTGACTAAGATCAAGTCCTCACGAAGGACATCCACGTGTTTCATGTATTTGGTTTTGTCCTGAATCATCTGGAAGTAGCAGAAAGGATCGGACAAATACTCCGTCTTGGGTAAACACGGCCATTTTGCCCCACAAGCAATTCAACATCACTTTGGCAAACAATCGCCTTCCTTCGTCTTTCTCCACGTGGTCTAGAGTGATGCCTTCCTGCTCCCAGTATTTCTCTTTGAATTTCTCTTGGTCTTTGGGAGTCTGGCACCAGGAAGGATAGCCGCTGACTTCTTGTTTCAGTTTCAAAAAGGCATCCACGTAGTCTGCGAAAATGTCTTTCTGAGTTTCGTTGCCCTTGCAGTTCTATTCTGTCCTGGGAAAGTGGTAAATTTCATACATTTCTAACAGTTGGTATCCCAGGTCGAGAGCTTTAAACAACTCCACGCTGACCCACGTTCCCGTCAAGGCGGGTTCTTCCTGGGTGTGCTGACAAGGTCGGTCTTGGCTACACGTTTCGGCACATGTAAGGCACAAGGAAAACATCTGTTTTCCTTGGTAATGGTGAGGTAAAACGGGATGGTACAAGTTCGTGGGAGGCAAGACTTTGCACTTGATCAATCCTTCGTATTGTCGAATGTTGTCGAGGTCGATGTGTTCCGTCAGCAGTTGCAGGTTCCTTACGGGAAGGTGAACATTTTTGCACACGTAAGGATACAGTGAGCACACGTCCAAGTATTTGATTTCTTCTCCTTTCTCCTCGTCGGCGTGGTACAGGTGGCATTCGTCTGTCCTCCGTACAAACTGTCACGCGGGATCAGTGGGTCCACCAACTTGTAACTTTCCACGATGTGCTTAAACTCGGGATCGGTTTTCAAACAGTGATCGTACTCGTGTTCCCACATTTCCACAACATGGTGTCTTTGCTGTTCTAACTTCAAGCGCCGCTGACAAGTGGACTGGTACAAGTCTTCCATGGTCCGTTGTAAAAACTGATTTTTGGTGTCACGTTGAGGGTAACAGATGGGACATACGTGAAATAAGCATCCGTTAAACTCGTACACGATCTTAGGGTTTTCTAAGTCCCAGCCATCTACTGAATACGCTCCGATGGTCTTTTCGCCTCCTCCGCTGCGGACGTGTTGGATCCAATTGTCTTCCTTGTGGCATAAGTAATGCAGCCAACGTAGAGCTTTGACCGAGTATTGACGTTTGATAAAGTTCGTCGTTTGAGGACTTATGACAGATAAGGTGTTTTCCCGCATGAATCGTTGACGGCACACTACGGAACACGCTTTGGCAAAATAGTGCAAGCTTCTTTCAAAGGATCGATCACTCCGTGCTCCATGAACAGTTCTCGAAAGTTTCTACAGCAACGCCGTAAAATGTTCACGTCGGAACGACAATATCTTAACATTTCTTCCTGAAAGTCGAAGGCGTCCGAGGCCTAAGTGTGGTACCAAGCGTAGAAAGCTTCTCGTTGTTCGGTGCGCATGTTGTCGGGGTCGTAGTAGTGAGCCTCAGGCAAATGGGGTAGAACGGCGTGTTGATTGGCTTCGGTATTAAAAAGTGTGGAAAATAGCCTTTGGCCATTTCTGTCATTCCAAATGTTTTAGGCATTCGGCTCAAAGGCATGGCCAAGTAACTCATCGAATCTTTAAACTGCACTTGTCCCACTTGCATGGAAATGATTTTGACTCCGTTCAAAGTCACTTTAGGACGTTCGGTGCTTTGTTCCGTGTAGTATCTGAGAAGAAATTGCCCATCGCATCCCTAGAAATTGTGAGCCATCACCGTGGCATGGCGATCGCAATCTCCGTAACGTTCGATATCCTCTTGGCTCCATGTCTCGTCGATGGGGTTTAAGATCCACTGGGCGAAATCGGCCAGCGTGTTAGGTCCTAGAAAGATTTTTTGACGACAAATGTGACATCATCTCGTTCCTGAACATACGTGTGACTTGGTACTGTTGGTATATATGACTTGTCCACAAGTAGGGCACAATCTCAGCAGTTGACAAGCACTTTTCTGCTGTGAACCTTGCGTCATCAGATGTTGTTGGTAACAGGTAGGGCTGACAAAAGTGCGTTGACAAGCAAGGCAATGCACTCGTTCTTTTCGTTAGTGAAGACAGGGTTTAGAGACCAAACATCCCTCACATTTCGATACATAATGCTTGTGTTGCTCTCGATTGTTGTAGCCATAGTCACATTTCTCACAGTAATAACCGTATCCCAGGAATCCGGTGATACTGGTAATGGCATCGAAATGTTCATCGTGATGATAGACGTGAATGTATTTTCCGTCTTTGAAATTTTTACCTCGAAACAACAGAGGTCCGCTCACTTCTTGAGGGTGTACTTTCAAGGTGTAGCGAGGAGCCAAAACGTCTAGCAATTTTTGCAATTCATGAATGCTACAGGATGTGTCTTTGGATATATCAGCTTGCTGTAATAGGAGTTCTGCTGCTCTTCGTTGTTTGGCTCGGTTAGATTTTCGAATAGTTTTCCAGGTTCTTTTCCATTCTACCGTGTCGTTCTTGTCGGGATACGTTCGTCCCACCACGATGGCTCGTGCTAAAGACATTTTGTCTTGAGTGTTGTTAATTTGAACGATGCTAAGCTTGATGCTACGAAAGTCGTCCACCAATAACACTTTTCTGCGTTGTCCCATCTCTTGGGGAAGAGAAACGTGGGTCATGAACAGTGTCGCTTTTCCATCGGTGATGTGAAACTTGCCGTTGGATTGTTGCACGTGTTGAATCTTGTTGATGACTTTGGAAGGTGTCAGTTCTGCCGGGGTACATAACTCGATCCAAACGGGCGATTTCATACTGTCGTGATGAATGGAAAGTCTCAAGCGATCGTCTTCTTTGGCTTCACATTACCGTTTCAGCGTGGTTAACAAAGAATTCCACACATTGGTGATGATCCCCTCTGCTTTTTCCAACGGTACGTCGGACTTGAAGTCTTCAAACTTCACCGTGTAACGTGTAGGCCGTGGTTCTAAATTTTTTAGAGGAGAGTTTATCGGTCTATCGAATGTGGTAGTTCTTTTCTGGGTTTACTGGTGGTGGACTTTGGTTTGGTATATACTCTCTGGGTCTGGATTCTGGCTCACTCATATCATCTTCAAAATCGCTGGCATGAATTTGAGCTAAGACTTCAGCTACTGTGCGAGGCGATAGGTCACGTTTCAGCCTCTTATTTTCTTCTCCTTTCTTCATGAAATGATGCGATCGTTTCATCTTGATTGCAAAGAGTCAAATGACTACATTTGAAACGCCATGGGCCCCTCTATATCCTTGTCAGGCCAGCGTATGTATAAAGGGTCAGCGTTATCCCTCCCAGTATTCATTTCACTCTCAAGCCTACCATAAAGATGGAAGAGCCATTACAGATCGAACTTCTGATCAGAGCTTGGCGAGGTGTCATACGAAAGTTTTCTTCAGACAAGCCAACGGACTACTCCCCCTCCTTTCGAGATAAAAGCCAAGATACTTGCTATATATGTCAGAAGAAAGGGTATTGGTCTTCAGAATGTCCAGACCATCAAAAAAGCAAGACAGGTGTCAAAAGAGACAAAAGTCTAGATACCTGTTATCATTGCAAAGAGAAAGGACATTGGTCTTCAGACTGCCCTAAGCAACAACAATAGCAAGAGGAAGAGAGGTGTTCCGAACAGGAAGAAGAATAAGTACCATGCAAAAAGGAGGAACCCCGACATGTCAAGAAAGGGAAGAAAGAGAAGAAAAGAAGACATCACAGACAATGAGTACGATTATAGCAAGGTGGGTTAGGACGTGGGCAGCAAGTGACCGCCACCGACAGGCCCAATTAGAGACTCGGTATCTATGATTTACCATCAGTAGCCATCGTCCCATGAGAAACAAACACATGCACGTGGATCTCTTGGTGACAGAGAGCACCGTGTGGACGAAAATGACTCAGCACCTATTGCGGGGTAAATTCCGAGCGAGACAGAGACATTATAAGGCTATTTTGTATGCTGGAAATGCGGGGCAGGCACCATCGCATATGGAACCGCTGTGGAGATGACCATCCGGTCGACGAGCTGCAGCGCACCGAGCTAAAGGTGTGTGTTTGTGATATGTATTTTTTATGTAGCTTTAACAATATTTCTGTCATATCGCTACAACGTGTGCGGTGTTGCAGTTTATAGCAATGTCTAGCACTGGGGCATCATGCCGCTGACATATATCATCATGTCCCACACTTTCACATTATCCTGACACCGGGCCGACTAGTCCTAAGACTAACCCCTTAATGCTGAGAGCCAAGCGAGGTAGCTGTTAGTACCATATTTATAAGTTTTTGGTACGACTCGGCTGGGGTTTGAACCGCGACCTCTCACATACAAGGCGGACGCTTTAACCACTAGGCCACTTGAGCGATCCCGAGCTTTTGATCAAGTCACTAAGAGGTACAAGCGTTCCACAACAATGGCATGTGCCTATGGGATTTAAAATACATCCTATGCCAGTCAACCAAGTAATTGTTGCCAAACCATCAGTGAATAGAAAAAGAAAACCAATTTTTGTCAACTTTGCACAAATTACAAACAGATACTTAATTTTTACAATTGTAACAAAATCAACACTAATAAAACATGATGGATGATGGCAATATTCCAAATTTAATTTATAAAAGCAAAACAATCCAAAGCAATAAAAATAAGATATGCAATTCGAACATAAGCATACGATTAGCATAAAACTGAATTTAAAATTTTCACGAGTACACAAAATAATGTTTATTTATATAAGAATTATGATTGTAATTAGTGTATCACTGGAAACATATAAGTAAGAATTAAATTCTTTAAATCACAGAGAATACATTGTATACACTGAATAAATTGTATACACTGACTGTATACACTGAATACATTGTATTTCAGGCGACAGTCAACAACTACAGATGACAGATGATGCCTTTAAAAATATATTATTTCTAAATGCATGCCAATAGTTGATACAAAATATGGCAAAGTTCAACTAGGCTCAATTTTGTCTTATCAGTTATGTATTTACCTTTCATAAATACATCTTGATAATAAGTAAGAACATCATATACTGTCAATATTTTATCAATTTGCTTAAATCAAGATATTCTGTATTCTGTATGACAAATTCTAAAGTCTTCACTTTTACAATCAGCGTCTCTATATACCATTCTTTATAAGGTCCTAGTTAATATTCACGTATAACGGAAACGAGGCTAAGGTAGGGAGTTTTTAAAAAACAAACCATAAACCACACATAATATCGTTCATTACAGCCTAAATGAAATCCGACTGCCTGATGATGGAACCGATTGCAGTGCAAAATTGTATTCATATACTGCTACAAATGGCAGTATGTCATAGCAGTGGATGAAGTGAAAAGGGGGATTTGATACCTTAGAGATAATGCACTTCAAAGGCTGAAGACACTGAGAAGAGCAGAGAACATAAGAAAGAACAGAAGCGAGCGATGCTGAGAAAAGCACACTTCACTGCCATTCGTTTTGGCTTTGACAAAACGCTGCTAGGAGACAAAATATCTGGGAGACTTGAATGTCCGAAAGAGGAGATAGAAGAACACTTGAGGTAAACCCACAGTCATCCAGATAGAGAGAGACCATGAAGAGCAACCCAGACTTATAAGCTTAAAAGAACCAGCAGTCCCTATTGATAGTTCAGAACCAAGACTGCTGGAAGTGAAAGACATTATAAAAAACGCAATGGCCGCATCAGTCCCTGGACCAAATGGTGTTCCTTACAAGGTGTTACAAATAATGTCCGAAACTCACCAGAAGACTCTGGAAGCTAATAAAGGTCATATGGAGAAGAGGTACGTTGACAGAAAATTGTCTGCTTGCAGAGGGATGCTTGATTACTCAGAAAGAGAATTCGTCAGGAATGAAGTAATTCAGGACAATATCCCTTCTAAATGTTCATAGGGAAGATATGCCTAGCCATTCTAGCCTGCGTCTTACGAATTACGTACTTGAGAACAAGTACGTCGATACTTCAGTTTTGAAAGGTGGAATTCCAGGAGTATCTGGTCGCCTTGAGCACACAAGTATCTTAACTAATATAATCCAGGATGCCAAGGAAAACAAAGGCGATCTGACAGTGTTGTGATTAGACCTCGCCAGTGCATATGGTAGTATTTCATAGGAGTTGGTGAACCTGACTCTAGAGAAATACCATGTACCAGAAAAGTTCATAAACATGCTTTAACACTATCTCGATAACTTCAAAATGCGCTTTACCGTGTCGGACTACACAATAGCATGGCAGAGATTAGAAACTGGCATCATGAAATGATGTATCATTTACGTGGTAATATTTTCAGCTTCAATAAATCTGCTTATGAAGTCAGCAGACAAGATGAGCCGAGGACCAATTACGTCATCCAGAGTTCGGCGGCCTCCTACAAGGGCCTTCATTGATGATATGATAACAACATCCAAGTCAATATTAGAAGGATGGATGTTAGAAGATCTCGGAGACCTAATTATCTGGGTCAGGATGAAATTAAAGTCATCTAAATCGAGAAGTCTGATCCTGAAGAAAGGGAAGGTGCAAGATAGACACAGATTTAGAATAGGAGAGGAAGTGATAACCAACATTGAGTGAGAAAACAATTTAAAGCTTCGTCAGTTGGTTTAAGGACTCTGTGATTGGCAGCGAGAGTGTACCGGAAATTAAGCGACATGCTAAACACTGGATGGAAGTCATAGGAAAGAATGGGCTAACTGGGAAGTACAAGGCCCGGTGTTACCAGCATGGTATTCTACCAAGAGTACTTTGACCACTTCTAGTATCTCAAATCCCATTGACGACCGTAGAGGCAATCTTCAGTTACCAGTATCAACTGTGACAGAGGAGTTCAAGGACAAAAGACAGCCAGGTGATGTTGAAAAACACTGCAGATGAGAAGATGAGAGAAGCACCAGTGAAGGTACGGAGTAAAGTGGGTGGCAGCAAAGACATTTGAAGAGGCAGAATCTAGACTGAGACAAAGCGACATTGTAGACACAGTAGCAACATGAAGGTTGGGGCTGGATATTTTAAAAATACCTAAACGGAAAGCGCCAATCATCAAATAGAAGCGTGCCATGGTTCATAAAGAAGTAGGTTTTGCAGAAGAGGAAGACAGACAAGTCAAAGCTGTCTGCACGAGGAAGCAGGTGGATTAGCTACGCTAAGAATGTGCGAGGTCCTGAAATATCCTTCAGTGACATATGGATAGTTGATGCCCAGAAAATCGGCTTCCTCTTACGCTCACTTTATGAGGTTCTTCCTGCACAAACAAATCTAAGACATGGGGACTAACTGATGACCCAAACTATAAATTTTGTGGAAGACTTATACTTCTAAAGCACGTCCTGTCATCCTGCAATGTAGGTCTAACAGATGGTCATCATTGGCGCCATGACCAAGTGCTTGCTGAGATTGCTGCCAATATGGATACAGACAGGAAGAAGAAGCATCAAACGAAAAAGTGGTCAAAAGTTCATCAGCTTTGTGAAGAGCGTAAGACACAAAACAAGCGAATGAAGCAAGATGCATCTTGACAACAGCGCCGGATTTGGAAATGCAGGCAGATGTCAAAGGACAGCTGAAATTTGCACGAAACATCTGTTACACCAACTTCAGACATAAGTCAGGAGGTACGAAACAGGTGATTTCGTTAGAACTGATAGTGACATGGAAAGGTAGAATGGAAGAGGTCCATTTATTGAAATTGGCGAAGTATCAGCCACTCATCCATGAGTGCCAGCAGAATGGATCGAAGGCATTGTATCTACCGGTGGAAACAAGATGCCACGGCTTTGCATCACAGACCTTTTGGCATGCCATGGCTTTGCATCATAGACCTTTTGGCATGCCATGGCTTTGCATCACAGACCTTTTGGCAGGATATCATGGCTTTGTATCACAGACCTTTTGGCATGCCATGGGAGACATCAGGGTTACAGGAGCTAGCTGTAAGAAGTTAGTCATTAAGATTGGCAAACAGACCTTGGAAACTTCAAACTGGATTGGGCGAAAGAGAGAGGAGCGATGGAAATGTAATCGGTTACGGGCTGAGTCCGATAAATTCAGTCGGCGTAGCCATGGAGAGTGTTCTGGGTCAGAGCCAAAACGCTCTATGAAACGGAATGATGGAACCGATTGTGGTGCAAAACTGTGCTCCCATACCCCTCCCCTCTCTCTCTCTCTCTCTCTCTCTCTCTCTCTCTCTCTCTCTCTCTCTCTCTCTCACCTCTCACACTAACATGAAAAAGAAATGAACAAAGATACAATGTAGATAGTGCAGTGCCAAAGAAGCTTACGTAACAATTACTTAATCCAATTTTCATAAAGTATTCATCTGATTTATATGCTTTTTTTGTCCCCTTACACAAATCATTTTTATGTTCTTACCTGTGAATGTGCTGTAACTATTAATAGCACTGGTATTATTTATTTATCAGTTAATCTTTAATTGAATACTTTTTAAATTTTCTCATGAGTTCCTACAGATGAAGAAGTATTACATATGTTATCGTCTGTAATTGTGACATGATGATGATGATGATGATGATGATGATGATGATGATTGTTATTATTATTATTATTATTATTATTATTATTATTATTATTATTATTGTTGTTGTTGTTGTTGTTGTTGTTGTTGTTTTATAGGGTTTAACGCCATTTTTCAGCACAAGATAGGCTATACATGGCGGCCAGTATTAATGGTGGAGGAAGAACCCGGGAGAACCCGGGAGAACCCGGAAAGAACCACCGACCCACGAGAAGCTACCGGCAAGCTTTCTCACATAACCACATTGGCCGAGCCCGAGACTCGAACGCACGCAGACAGAGGTTGTTGTTGTTGTTGTTGTTGTTGTTGTTGGAATGATATAGACAACAACGTCCATATAAATTTTACGCAAAGGTACATGCTGATCAATTTAAATTCACAGACACTGCTTTACTTTTTTAATTCTCACCGTAATATTGGTAATCAAAATAATGTTTCAGGCTGGTTGTTGAATGCCTGAATTATTAACTTCACCAAGATAAGAATAGAAACAAGTTACGAGTTAGAATTAGAAAATCAGACTAGTTGTTCTTGAACTTAATGTTCTTTGCTAAATGAAATATTTTGAACCACTATCCTTTATTTAACTGCACATCTTATTTGAGGTTTTCTTTCTCTGCTTGCCATGTTTGATTAAATTGTGCAAACATATTTGCATGTTGTGAGAACTTGTAGCCCGATCTTTTTACATACTTGAGGAAATTGACTGTTTAAACTAATCTAAATTAAACATCGAAAAATAGAATACCACAAAGAAGGTTTAATGTTGAAATTTTTAAAGGAAAAGGCTGCTCGATTCAGCCAACTAAAATGCCGTTCCTATGAGTGGTCCCTCATCATCATAGACAGCAACAATCAATTGATTTCGAAGCTCCTTCTTCTTTAAAGATGGGATGTACTTCAAAAAGTTCAAAACACAGCTTCTCGGATCATCCTTACAGTACCACGATCAGAGCACGCCTCCCCCCTGCTCTGTACCCTACTCTGGCTATCCATTCGATCCAGAATTAAACACAAAATTTGTTCTCTGTGCTACGTCCACTGACGGACTCCAGTCCAACATACCTATCCGACCTCACCCATGTGTATACACCAGCAAGATACTTACGCTCCTCTTCTGACACTAGTATTCTCATTATTCCCACTATGAAAATAAAATCATATGGACAACGTTCTTTTGCATACCAGGGCCCAGCAATGTGGAACGAATTGCCCACTGAACTTAGACACAACGACTCAGTGATCTCATTCACCTAATTCAACTGCAAGAACAGACTTAAAAACCTAATAATGTGTCCTTACCTTAAATATTTACAGCATGTTTCCTGTTTTCTAATTTCGTGGTGTTTGTTTTTATTTTTGTAATTATATTATTATATATGTTTTTTAAGTGTTGTCAAATGTTGTAAAGCGCTTAGAGCTTCTGAAGATTAGGCGCTATACAAAGTCCTCATTATTATTATTACTGGAAGATTAAATCTTTATGGATTCTAACATTTCCTACTAAACGCAAACCTGCAATATTCGTCATGGTTTTGCTCTTGGAAGTGTTCAGTGGTAACCATCGATGAAGCTATTGTTACTGCATGCGTCGAGCTTAGCCTCTCTATCGAGCTAATGTCTTTGTTATGTTTAGTAACTTCTTGTGTTTAGAAAAGAATTTGATGTTGACATTTGACAGGATGATCTAGCAAAGTGTGACCTATTTAAAGTTAATCCCAATTTCTGAAGCAAACCATTTATCAGCCATAGCAACATCGGTGCTATGGCAATTCGGAGCAGGACAATTCGGCGCGGACAATTCGGCGCGGACATTTCGGAGCGGACAATTCGGAGCGGACAAATGGGAGCAGGATATTTAAAACATATCTATTTGAAATTTAAACGCATTTTTTTATTAATCATGTTTAATAGAACTATAATACCGTATAAAGTAAAGTTTATTTAGCTTACATACTTCAAAGACACCGCCTGTTACACAGTGAGTGAAGCACTAGTAATTGATTGACAAATAAACCTCGCCCTTTTCGGTGATAACTAATAATGCCTAAAAGGGGTATGCATTTGTTTGTTCAAATTTTGTCTCAAGCTACCACACATATGATAACTATTTTCCACATTTTATATCCCACCGTAATTCCGTATTGTTAACTAGTGGCTCCGTAACAAAAGCGCATGGACAAAAGCGTGCCGACATATGAGCGCAATGCAAAACAACCTCGACAAGGACGCGCGACAAAACCGCGCAGGTATAAATTAAGTTAAAGTAAACAATGTGTGTGGTATTCAATAATCCAAAGCCAAGACCATTATTCGCATTCCAATTCTAACTAACTGTAGCCCGCGATAAAAAAAATTTACTTTCATGTTTTCAGATGAAATAATTATAATTAACTTTAACTGACTGCCGATTATTTTCCAAAGACAAAGGGATGATTATTATTTGTAATATTTGGTCTTACATAGAAGAACTATAGGCTAAGTACTCAGAAAACTATTTTAAAAGTGATGTTTTTTGTTATTTACATCTTTCACAGAGTGCATATCGGCGCGCTTTTGCTCCGAATTGTCCGCTCCGAATTACCCGTTTTTTGGTCCCGAATTGTCCGCTCCGAATTGCCCTGCGCCGAATTGTCTGCGCCGAATTGTCCGGTACCGAATTGTCTGGTTACCAGCAACATCACTGTCTTTAATCTAACCAAAACCTTTCAAATCACTCAACAATTTGAAAAATTCACTCTCTTCGAAGAAAGACTTGTCAGATATTGAACCAGCAAATAGTTCAGACATCAAAATAACAGATTATTCTAGGTCACATCAAATAAGGCACTTCAATGACTTGTATTCACTGTAAAGTTGGCTCTGTAAAGCTAGAGAACAAGGGGTATAGACTTTGAACTCTGTACCATCAATTACAACTAAAGTTGCTGGCAAAGCTTGCATAAAATGGTTCGGCATCTGAGAAATAATATATATATATATATATATATATATATATATATATATATATATATATATATTGTTACGTGTAGGCTCGTACAAAGTAACAAAGAAAAGAGTGAACTCAACAAGCTTTGTTAATTTTAACAAAATAATTTATTTCCCTAGAAAACAAGGTAAAAATATGAAAAAGGACTTACAGTTTGTGAATATAATCCAAAAATTAATCCTAGAATTTAAAAATATAAGTCCTATCACTAAAGAGTTCTAATTGAATCCAAGTTCGAATCTCGATGAAGTTCCAAGATGGAAGGCAATGACGTCATCTATAACCAGTTTTGTGCTGATGTGTCCTTGTTGAGTCACCAAGAATATAATTCCGGCTTTAGAATTCCAAATAATTTTAGTAAATGTCTTTGTCCAAGAATTTCGGTGAACACACGTAAAGTCTCCAGGAAAATAAATTATTTTAAATAAAAAACTCAATTCAAATGGCAACAACAGGAATACCTTTCAGCCTGAAGGTATAATTTACAACTGACTCAGAAACACTGAGATTGAGAATTAAACCCCTACTAAGAACGCAATTTCAGACCCGCGTGATGGGTCACGTGGTCATTTATTACAAGTCAATTATCACGTAGGCTAATATAGCCTTAGCTAAGAATCTGATTCGCACACTGGAAATGAATTTAAGAATGAAACGTTGTTTAGTCGGACTAACACGTAGGCGAAGAATGACCTTGATTAAAACCAATGATTTTCACTCAGTGTTTACCAAATTTTGAACCAAGGCCTGTTAAAAATACAACGAAGCAATACTTTTGCGTTCTAATCAGGCTAAAAGGAAATGAACTGAATTTACTGGGAAAAATATCAAATCCAGTAAAAATTTTATCATTACAATAAAATGTAATGAAACAAAAATAAAATGAAAAGAAATTTTAAACTAACACACAAATAATTTAATTACATATACGTGACCTCACTGCAAGATTTTTTAGTCCAACACAGCATCATGACGTAAGCGACAGGGTAATAACAAACATTATATTTTCATTACATAAATTATCGACTTCTCTTCTGCCACTTTCGTATTGAATAATAAATAAATCTACGTTGTATGGAACGAAAAATGTCAGCAAAAGTAATCAAACTCTTCTCCCTTGTCTGGATAGTTTGAATACTCAAAGGCTGATGCTTTTCAGTCCATTTTGCAGTGATCTTATCTCTTTTTTGTTTCTTCAAATTTTGCCTATAAATTTGTAATAACAGTGTTGTTCTGTACAATATTGGTTTCCATTTCGTTCTTTTTGTCTTTGTGGCTGTCTAGCTCTACATTCAATTTGGATTCATCCGAAGCAGATATACCTAAACATGTAAAGAAATAACATATTTTAATGTATTTCATGCGTACATAAAGATGTGAAGAAATAACCTATTTTAATGTATCTCAGGCATACCTAAAAAGTTAAAGAAATAGCCTATTTTAATGTATTACTGGCATGCCTAAACATGTAAAGAAATAACCTATTTTAATGTACTTCAGGCATACCTAAAGATGTAAAAAAATATCCTAGTTTAATGTACTTCAGACGTACCTAAAGATGTAAAGAAATATGCTATTTTAATGTATTTCAGGCATACCTAAAGATGTAAAGAAATACCCTACTTTAATGCATTTCTGGCATACCTAAACATGTAAAGAAATAACCCATTTTAATGTATTTCACACACACCTAAATATGTAATGAAATAACCTATTTTAATGTATTTCAGACGTACCTAAAGATGTAAAGAAATAACATAGTTTAATGTATTTCAGGCATACCTAAACATGTAAAGAAATAAGCTATTTTGATGCATTTCAGTCAGACCTAAACATGTAAAGAAATAACCTATTTTAATGTATTTCAGTCAGACCTAAACATGTAAAGAAATAACCTATTTTAATGTGTTTCAGGCATACCTCAATATGTAAAGAAATAACCTATTTTAATTTATTTCAGGCATACCTAAACAAGTAAGGAAATAACCTATTTCAATGTCTTTCAGGTATACCTAAACATGTAAAGAAATAACCTATTTAATGTATTTCAGGCATACCTAAACATGTAAAGAAAGAACCTATTTTAATGCATTTCAGGCAAGTACCTATCTACAAGAGGCACATCCAGCCAAATCAGTAAGGTGTGATGATGAATCTGAAAGCAAGTTTCCGCCAGTCAGTGGGATTATGAATATCAAGAGCTTAATGGCATCCATTACCTGACTCAGCTAAGTTTGACATTTCAATAGAACAGCAAGCAGAGTGTACTCATTGGTATGCAGAGAGAGAGAGAGAGAGAGAGAGAGAGAGAGAGAGAGAGAGAGAGAGAGAGATAAACGCCTCAAACTTTGCAGAAGTCAATAAAAGACAATCTGAAACAAATGAAGTTCTTTTCTATACGTTTTACAATTAACATTAATACCGCTACTCCTACCACTGAGACATTTCTATACATTTTACAGTTAGCATTAATATCGCTACTCCTACCACTGAGACATCTAAAACCTATGGCTATTTAACCATATCCGACTTCTATTTATATCACTTTTCCCATTCCGCCTCCCCTTTCGTCCTTCCAGTACTATTACATGAGGTTGCTACGAATTTCCCGTATCTCCTCTAGTATCACCATAAAAGCTGCATGTTTACCTATGCTTGTGTCATAACTATATCTTCGTATTTACCTACGCTTGTATCACCATTATCACTGTAGCTACGTTATTTAGCTACGCTGAGTATTTACGCTTCATGCTGATAGTACTAAGACTCGTGCTTTCATTCTCCACTACTTTTATTACTTCTCTCACAGCATTTATAACTGCTTCCGCTACATCTACTAATACTTTTACCATTATTATTTCTCCTGCTGCCATTACTTATTCTACACTACGACTTCTGATGTATCAATATAATTAAAAACATTGGGCATGCTTATAGGGATACATACAATGATATAATAATGCTCGTGATTTTGTTGCACAAGGTTTTGTGGGTATTTGGCCAGGTATGTTATTTCTCCTTTACATTTTTAGTATTTATGCTCATTTGTGAGTATTTGATCAGGTCAGTTATTTCTCCTTTACAGTTTTAGTTTTTATGCTCATTTGCCGTATGTTTTCATTCATAACAGTTATGAGACAAAGATCAAGTGGCAACCTTCACGTACTTTCGTGTCTTGCAGAACCATCCGCATATTTGAGAATATTTTGAATCAATAATCCAGTGTTTCCGCGTGCGAGCATATCTTGCTTTGTGCATGTTGGAATTTGTGTGTGAGAGAGGTGTAATTAATTACATCTTATTCAACGTCAAAAGACCCTATTAATGATATTGCCATTGTATGTGTGACCGCTCCTGTGGCCTAAATGGTCAGTGTATCCGCCTCAGATACGGGAGGTCGCGGGTTCGAACACTGGCCGAGTCATACTAAAGACTTATAAAACAGGGAACTAGCAGTTGCCTCGCTTGGCGCTCAGCATTAAGAGGTCAGTGTTAGGACTAGTCGGCCATGTGTCAGGAATATGCGACTGGGTGAGACATGATGCTAAATGTCTGCGGCATTATGCCCCAGTGCTAGACATCGCTATAAACTGCAAAACTGCAAATATCGTAGCAATATGACTGAAACATTGTTAAAGCTACTTTAAAAATTCAAATCAAAAACACACACACACACACACACACACACACACACACACACACACACACACACACACACGTCATTGTGTGTATGCGTGAGTGTGTGTATGGCTATGCGTATTTGTGTGCGAGAGACAATTAAATACATCTTTTCCAACATCAAAAGAGATAATATGTGTGTGTGTGTGTGTGTGTGTGTGTGTGTGTGTGTGTTTGCATGTGAAAGGTAACTAAAAATAGGTTATTTAGCATCAAAAAGACTTTTAAAGAGAGTATCTCTGTATGTTAGAGATAGATGAAAGTTTCTCGAATAGAAAAGTTGATAAGAGGTTGCAAGTGTGAACGTATACGTGTGTGTGTGTTTACGTATGAGAGAGACAATTAAATATAGCTTATCCAACATCAAAAGAGTTGATTAAAGAGATTGCAAGTTGTTACAGGATAATACTGGCTGGAATTATATTATAACGAAGACTCAGTTTCGTGACTGAGAGGTTTATTTATACTGCGATTGAGTAAACGAATAAATCTTGCACCCCAAATAGTGGGCATAAAATCCAATAATGGATTTAACAAAATGATGCGCAAGGAGTTAAACAACTGATACAAGGGAATGATGTATTTTCAGCTGATCGGAGTCGACGGGGTACCAGCTGTAGAGCTGACCACAGAAGTTGACAATAGCAGCTGTAAAGCTGAGTGAAGTGTGTTGCCGGTCGAGTAGTAGGTAATTGGGCGTTGCTGACCGAATTGGTGGGCGCTAGTTGCTTGATTGACCAAGGAATTGAATGGAGGTTGGTGACTACTTGAAATGCTGACTGCTTGATTGACCAGTGTGACTGGTAGCCAAGTGTGCTAGTGACGGAGTGTTTTGTGTTACTCCATGCAAGTAATCTTTCAGCCGTGGGCTAATTTTGGGGTTTGTTATACCCAGTGTTTTGGAAATGTAAAGATATTTTGTATGATAAATGTCCCTTTGTTTTCATCATTGTACTATTGGAGTAAAGTACCTCATTCTTCACTGTTTGAGTGAATACAGTTTACTATGTGAGTAAAGTACATCATTTTTACTATTTGAGTAAAACACATCATTCCCTTCGTCGTGTGAAATTACTGTGAATCATTCACCTTTGTCCTTTTACCGTGTATGGTCATTTATTTGTATTCACATTTATATTGCATTATTAGGTTCGTGCGGATTGTGTTAATTTTGTCCAATATTTGGATCTTATACAAGCACATATTAATCATAATTCTTTTCTCATTCAAGTCATTCATCAATAAACATTTTATTTGTATCACCATCAAATGTGTTCTGTTATAAATCCGAAATCCAACTCGGTTATCTTGTTACACCCGAGCCAAACATTCCAATCCCGTCAACACTCCTACTACGCCTGAGATACCAACACTAGTGATCTCTAACAAATCATCGACAGTAGCAGGTCCAGAAGTAGGCCTTGGCCGTGGCAAAGGGATAAGGCATTAAAGCTCATTACTTCCCGTTCCTGAGTTTGTTTTCTTAACAAAAAAACAAAAAACAAAAAAACAAACAAACAAAAACAAAACAACAAACAAACAAACAAACACCCAAGGGTCCTTTTCAGGGCCATCCATCTCTCTCGAAAAGAGACTACTCAATGTTTGCCAAAATCAATTAAAACTCAAAATCCCTTTTATTTCCCCATGATGGACGTGTGTGAGTGCGTGAGTGTAGGTTCTTATTAGAAAAATCAAAACCAAGAGACACCTACGTTTTTCTTTCTGCTACATTCTCTGGTACAAATTTACAATCCAATTTCACAACACATCACTTTAAAAAGTTCATTTTTCTTCTTCTTTGTTCTTTCACTCTCTCCTATTTTTGAATAACTTTACTGTCACATGTTTTTCCTTTTCATCCTCACTTTCTTCTCATTTTCTTGTTCTTCTCTTTCTGGACGTGTCTGGGTTCTTCCTTTTCTGAGGGTACCTCTTCTTACTGTTCGGAACCTCTCTCTTCCTTCTGCTCCTGTTGTTTCTAAGGGCAGTCCGAAAGACCCATGTCCTTTCTCAAGACAATGATAACTGGTATCTTGACTTTTGTCTCTTTTGACGCCTGTCTTGCTTTGACGTTGTGGACATTCTGAAGACCAATTCCCTTTCTTCTGACAGATATATCAAGTATCTTGACTTTTATCTCGAAAGGAGGGGAGTAGTCCGTCGGCTTCTCTGAAGAAAACCTTCTTACGACACCTCGCAAAGCTCTGATCAGAAGTTCGATCTGTGTTGGCTCTTCCATCTTTCTGGTAGGATTGAGAGTGAACTGAATACTTTGAGCGAAGACACTGACCCTATATATAGGGAAGACACTGACCTTACACTGATACATAGGGGACCATGGCGTTTCAAATGTAGTCATTTGACTTTTTTTGCAATCAACATGAAACGATCGTACCATTTCGTGGAGACAGGAGAAGAAAGTAAGAGGCTGAAACGTGACCTAACGTCTCGCAAACTATTCGAAAATTGAACCGAGCCAAACAACAAAAAGAAGCAGAACTCCTGTTACAGCAAGTGGGGATATCCAAAGACACACTCTGTGGCACTCCTGAAATGCAAAAATTGCAAGACGTCTTAGCTCCACGCTACACCTTGAAAGTAAACCCCCAAAAAGTGCGCGGACCTCTGTTGTTTCGGGGCAAAAAATTTCAAAGACGGAAAATACATTCACGTCTATCATCATGATGAACATCTCGATGCAATTGTCAGTATCACCGGATTCCTGGGATACAGTTATTATTGTGAGAAACGTGACTGTGGATATAACAATCGAGAGCAACACAAGCATTGTGGATCGAAGCGTCCACGATGTTTGGCCTCTAAACCCTAGACGAAGGGCAAAAACGAGTGCAGTGCTCAGCTTGTCATCTCACTTTTGTCAGCCCTACCTGTTACCAACATTTCAAGACGCATGGTTCACAGAAGAAAAGTGCTTGTCAAGTCCTGAAATATTGTTCTGCTTGTGGACAAGTCATACGCACCAATAGGCACACCTATGTCCAGGAAAGAAATGATGTCACATTTGTCGCCAAGTCATTGACTTGGAACACCAATGCTACATTCAAAAATACCAACCCCAACAGGAGGAGGAGGAGGAAGAAGATGACCAGAAGAAGAAGGGGAATTTCATCGTTTTCGATTTCGAATGCATGCAAGAAACCGGTATTCACATTCCTAATTTCTGCGTAGCTCATCGAGCGTGCGAGAAGTGCATCCAAGAACCTATCTGTTGCCATTGCCCCCCCCCCCCCACTGTAGCAAGATTCCAGGAGGACGTGAAAAAATCTTTCTAGGACCTAACACGCTGACCGATTTTGCTTAATGTATCTTAGACCCTATCGACGAGACATGGAGCCAAGAGGATATCGAACGTTACGGAGATTGTCATCGCTATGCCACGGTGATGGCTCACAATTTCTCGGGATACGATGGACAGTTTCTTCTGAAATACTATATGGAACAAAGTACCGAACACTCTAAAGCAACCTTGAACGGAGCCAAAATCATCTCCATGCAAGTGGGACAAATGCAGTTTAAAGATTCGATGAGTTACTTGGCCATGCCTTTGAGTCGAATGACTAAAACAGTTGGAATGACAGAAATGACCAAAGGTTATTTTCCAGTTTTTCAATACCGAAGCCAATCAACACGCCGTTCTACCCCATTTGCCTGATGCTCACTACTACGACCCCGACAACATGCGCACCGAACAACGAGAAGCTTTCTACGCTTGGTACCAAATTCACGCCTCGGACCCTTTCGACTTTCAGGAAGAAATGTTAAAATATGGTCGTTACGACGTGGATATTTTACGGCGCTGCTGTGGAAAATTTCGAGAACTGTTAATGGAACACTGAGTGATCGATCCTTTGAAAAAAGCCTGCACCATTGACAAAGCGTGTTCCTTAGTGTACCGCAAACGATTTATTCCCGAGAAGATCCTGGCTGTCATACGCCCTCAAACGACGAACTTTGTCAAACGTCAATACTCCATCAAAGCCCTACGCTGGCTACCTTACTTGTGCGACAAGGAAGACAAATAGATCCAACATGCCAGAAACGGAGGAGTCGTAAAGACCATCGGAACGTATTGGGTGGATGGCTGGGACTTAGAAAACCCTAAGATCGTGTACGAGTTTAACGATTGCTTATTTCACGGTTGTCCGATCTGATACCCTCAACGGTACGTTAAAATTGAATTTTTACAACGTACCATGGAAGACTTGTACGAGGCTACTTGTCAGCGGCGCTTAAAGTTAGAATGGCAAGGATGCCAAGTGGTGGAAATGTGGGAACGATCACCGTTTGAAAGCCGGTGTGTCACTTCACGAGTGGGAACAGAAAGATTCCGCTTACCTGGATGGTCTCCGCACAGGCACTACCTACCTTTAGTGGGACGACCTCAGTAATCTCTTGATGGATACTTTACAAGAGAATATTTGTGCTTTTGCCTGTGGAGTTGAGAAAACGCATTTACCGAGAGGTTGTCAAAATACAAGTAAAAGGCAAAGAACAATTGCATCCATTACGTCACCAAGGTTGGAACCACTGATACCTGAATGATATAAATGGACTGATTCATTCAAAAGCGTTCCAATGGTTAGACATTGTTCAACTACCCAAGGGTCAGAAGACTTTGGTTGCTACTGATTCTACTTACATAGTGTCCATACTACAACGAATTCCAGAGGAAGCCTTAGAGGATCACCAAAATCTTTTGCGCGATCAAATTTTGTCTGTTGAGGAAAATTCTGTGCGGTATGTGGTGCGTGAAGTAGTGACTAAACTATTGGATACGTCGACGGAGTACGATCAGTTCTGTGCAAAAAGTATACTTATTACATCCGACATCAAGATATATAAAAACTTGCTACCATGCCACGACCTTTATCATTAGCGATACAACAATTGCCGTGGAAGGAAATCAATGACAGTATTCAGACTGTGGCGGATTACCAACACTTTGTACGAGAACTGTATCCAATGAATTTGGGTCGTCGTGTGGTGTTGTATATGTCTTAGTGACTTCCTTTCTCGGATTTCGTTTACCAGCCAATTCCTTGTGGGCTCTTTACGATCTGTACTGTGAGGTACCATCCCCGAAAGACCATTCCGGCAGGACCCCTTTGTGACTATGCCAAGTGTAGAGCCTCTAAGAAAATTACAAACTGTCCCTAGGACACCACACCTTCGTCACCAAAAATGTTGTACCGAGACTTGTTTATATTCCACTTTGATCGTTTTGATGTGTATTTTATCGATGTACTTAACCATTTGGCTTTTATTTATTTTTGTCTTTCGTGTTCAATTTTCAAAATGTTTTGAAATAAACGTGTCCTGAAAAAAATATAAAAACTCATGTTTTGTGTCTTCGTTTCAAAAGTGACATTCCCTTCACTATGGCTACCTCTGCTGTCTCTGCTCCCTCTTCCTTCACTTTCAAAGTCATCGAAAAATCTTAGATCGTGCTAGTTGAGAGGCCTTGTATCTGCGTCATCCCTTTAACATGTTAATTGCTGGAACGAGCGGTTCAGGCAAAACCAAATTTGTCAAACCTTTGATCGAACATAAGCATCATTTATTCTATCGTCCACTTCAAAGTATCGTGTGGTGTTACAAAGAGTGGCAATCGGCGTACAGCCTCCTGCGAGAACGTGAAGGCGATTCCATCGTGTTTGTGGAAGGCATTGCTGGCGAAGACGACGGGATCGTGTCTGACCCCAGTCAAACTCATCTGTTCATCTTCGATGACATCCAACTTAACAGTGTCGGCACTCCTACTCATGAAATCTGCACCAACGTTCTCGGTGCCCTTAACGTATCTGATCTGCATTCTGTACTGCTGTAAGAACAGCGACCACCTGATCAGTTGTCCATTCGATATCTTCGATTGTGCGAGATGCGCGAATGGCTGTTGGTCGGTCTACAATAAAAACTTCCGCCTATACAAATATTGCTCGACCCTTGTTATTCCGAACACGATTCTAAGGCATTCTCTCTTCGATACGGAGTAGTTCTTCTTGGCTGGAGACAGTTTCCGACTAGTTAATGCGACGGGAAAAGTATCCGTGTATCACATGCTTCGGTGCGTAACACGAATTCTTTCGATAAATCCGATAGACGGACAACAGCGTCGGATGTCAATCTTTCAAAGTTTAGAAGGCATGCTCACACGCATCCGTCCAAATAACCGGGGCCCGTTTCCTGGTAAGATCAGACAACGGTTTCGCAATCGCGCTGAAATTGGCCACATTACTCCGGCCAGTCCCAGGAATGACCTCACCTCGGTCTTCGTTGTGGGGCGCGTGGAGTTTATCAGCTGCTTTACCTTAGACTTCTCTGATGACAGTGTGCTCTGGTTCAGCAACGTCTCTATCTACTTCCGCTGCTCCCTAGTCAGCAGTGGGTTTCACTCCACGTCTGAGGGTGTCTAAGCCTTCGTCAATGGACAGCTCGGTGCGGTGTTCACTTTTTCCGAGTCGCCTTCGGTGTCTTCGGTGACGATCGTGACAACAACGAAGTCGCCGGTGGGCTTTCGTTGTCTGTATTTCTTAAGGAGATTGGCGTGGTACAGTTTCTCTTTAGTTGGTAGCCGTATCCGGTAGGTCTGACCCCCAACCTTCTCGGACAATAGTCAATAGATTCTTCCTTTTCGTTAAATCGCGGCATGTTTATCTGGACAATAAGATGGTCGTCCATTTCCTACAGGATTCGAACTGTTGCCATCTCTATCTGCTGTTCTAGCCCCTACTCGTAATCTTTCCATCTCGAGAGTGTGAGCGAGTTCTCTCTTCTTCTCGGCCGCTCGTCGTTTTGTTTCCCTCTCTTTCGCGGCTGCTTCTATCCTGGCCAACTCTATCTGGATCTCCCTCTCTGCTTCCTTTTTCTTCTCCATCGCAGCCGCTTCTATCTCTGCCAGCTCTTTCTGGATTCCTCTTTCTGCTACTTTCTCTGCCCTCCATTCGTTCCTCGATGAACGCTGCGAGGCGACCCCCCTCGTAACATAAGTTTTCAATGCCAATGGCACGATACTCCTTTATCATCTGCCTTTTTGTCGCCATCGTAAAGTAATACTATCAATAAGTGATACCTTGCTTCAACTCACTACAGAGTTAACAGATGCTATAATTCTTATCAACGAAATACTTAATCGTTTCCAACGAACCAGCTTGTCTCGGGTACGATATCTGCCCGATATTTGTTTCACTACTACTGTAAGTAAATGAAAACTAACAAGCACGCAAATGTGAAAATACAAAATACACAGAATGGAAATTCTCTCTTAAACTTCAATAATACTTCCCTTATAATAATTCTTTGCTGGTATTAATGATATTTTTGCCTGTTGCAAATCTCGGACGAGCCCCCACTTTGTCACGTGCCATCTACGGAATTATTACTAACCCCTGAGAAGGACAGACAATTAAAAGGTTAAATAGCTCCGAGCCCCCAGTCAGCAAAGCCGACGGTCTAGGTGTATAAAATATAAAAATAATAAAGTGAAAGGTATAACAAATAAAAATAAACTGTATCACGGTATTCAACAATTACAAGACAAATTTCAATGCAATTCCTTCCAATCCAGACAAAAAGTATTCAAATTGCCAGTTATTTCATCACGCGAAATTAAAAGTGAGAATGTTTCCTTCCCGTGTCCCTTTTATGTTACTCATCTGTAACTTTCGCCTTGTATTCCTTTTTCGGTACTTCTGGTACCCGTGTTTCCGTTCTCCTGGCCCTATTTTGTCGGTACTTCTGGTACCCTTGTTTCCGTTCTCCCGGCCTTGCTTGTCGGTACTTCCTGTACCCTCGTTTCTGTCTCCGGCCCTGCGCCTTCGCACTACTGCCTATTCTCCCGGCCATCCACGTCTTCTCTCTGTAATCTTCGGGTGGCGTCCTATACCACTCGGGAAGCCTCCTGTGGATGAGAAGGGAAGTACAATTTTGACTCCTTGTTCAAACACAGGAGAATTAACTCACTCTCACAGACCTTTCATCAGCATAATGGCAATTAAATCATTAGGTCAACTCATACACTGACATCTAAATATTTCACACACGCTTGTTTTATGATAAAGGCTATAACAACAACAATAATATCACGACTTCTGATATATTCACGCACATCCCTAATTCTCTGTACAGTAAACTATCAACATCAACAATATTCCGACGTATTTCCTATCTTACAAATTATAAAAGACTCATACAAATATACAATGCCTAATTATACGTGCACAAGGCCAACAATACCTAACTGTGCATAATTCACAACTATACATTCAAATGCAAACAAGTACAAGGTCTAATACTACTCACTATCAAATTCAGTTATACACCACGATGCAACATTGTAGGAGATTACACCATCCACTTCGATTTTATCCTAACAACTACATAGATTAATCTTGAATATTACTAATTTGCTATACGCTACATTACGACATGTTGATAAATCAGCTATACATAGAAGATTAAAGTTCTACTAAATTAAATGCACATAATAACGTATTAATCTTACGACACCTAGTTAGGAAAGTGAGACAGATTCGGGCGAAGATATTTTACCTAAGAAGCCTTTGTTCCAAATCTCTTCCGAAGTTCCTAGAACTCCTTTCCCGCTCTTTTACGAGTGCCTAGTTGGCTCTCGGGGTGCAGTCTAGTGTCCCCCAACTTCTCTATGACCTTCTCTTTCTACGTCCAAATGTGCACTGATTCTTTCACAATGAATGTAACAGAATAATGTCTGGCTGCGTGAGAAACCAGCCCCAAAAATTTACTATCTGAGTTCTGATTGAAAACTGTCTGGGGCAGTAGCGCTGATACGTTATAATATCGCGTTTCCGGTCCCTAAACCAAAGCCGACCGATGACATCAATGGCTGATGCCAAAACAGAGTTTCTCACCCCGCGGCAAGGTTCTCTTTGAAGTAACCGCGAATTTGACCGTAACGCATTGGCTAAGGTACGGACAGGTAGTTTCTTTGTTTCAGAATAGGTCTAAAGTCGTTATATTATATAACACGTATTGACATTACCCAAACTACTTTGAATCTCAGATTCTATCAGAAGACATGTTTAAACATGAGGCAGGAATTGTTAGCAAATTTTCTCACACAACGTGACATTAGGTATTTTGTTATTTTGAATTTTGTGTTCTGCTTTTATGTCAGTACTGTGCGGAATAACTGCCTTACTTTAAAAGCTAAACGTGTTCTCAATAATTGCTTTTGGTGCTACTCCTTCCAGTACTACTGCTACTTTCGTTGACGTTTGCGTTTCTTGTTCTCCTACTATCAACACTAAAAGTGATACTGCCGCTATTAATGCTATTACTACAGCTGTTGCTTCTATTACTACTACATTTGTTTTACAGATAATTTAATGATAAACTTGGTATAAAATCTGCTACATGGAATCAGAACTGAGAAGTGGTTGATTTTATTCGTCATATAAGTGTGTGCGAAGGGTGGTTGATGACTTGCAGTTAGGATGGAACGGGTGAGCCCTCTCACCATAAGAACGGAAGGTCTAGTCATTACACTACACTTCGTAACTGGATTGACCTAATATTGCCGATAAATGTCATTAAAATCTGAAAAACACTAGTTACAGATTAATCTTATATAGTTCAAGCATATCCGTTATAAAGCAAAAAGCTGAATGGGTCTTCGATATTAATTGAAAGGGTTGTCAGTTGTGGAAATTCTATTAATATTTTTGTTGCTGTAGTGTGGTCATTCTATGTCTGATTAGAAACCCCAGCAAAAGAGGAATTCAGAATGAAATACTTTTGAATAATTCACAGCTATTTGTTATTTCTCGCAAGCAATCAGCTGGGTATGACAGGAGCACAATGGGCACACATTTATTAAGTGGTAAATAGATTCAGCTGATACTGTTTACAATATATTTAACAGTACAGGAGTAATGGATATTCGGACATGTTACCATACACGTACTAAAATGCGATCTTAGCTAGCTTTTATTTGTAGAGGAAATGTGTGAGTGTGTGATTTGGATTTTTAACGTAGCTTTAACAATTTTTCAATCATATTGCTACGATGTCTGCACAGGGACAGTTTATAGTGTTGTCTAGCACTGGGGCATCATGCCACAGAAATATAGCATCATGTCCCACCAAATCACATTATCCTGACACCGGGTCGACCAGTCCTAGCGCTAATATCTTAATGCTGAGCGCCAAGCGAGACAGCTGCTTATACCTTTTGATAAGTCTATGGTATGACTCGGCCGTGGTTCGTACCCGCGACCTCACGCATCTGAGGCGGACGCTCGAACCACCTGGCCACCGAAGCGGTCTATTTCTAAAGGAAAAGTAAATGCATTCCGTCGGTTGTATTTACCGCCTATACCCGCCTATATGTGAAGTTTAACTGCAAACAACATAGATCCTGATATGCCGTAATATAATGCACTGCAGATCACGGTCTATGTTGTATGTTCTACTGATTACTCCTAACAAACTGGCCAGATCCAGATCTGCCGGCAAGCTATCCGACGGTAGATCTGGATCTGTGTAGTTTGAAGCTGGATTCGTCTTATGAACTGAATTATTCCACATAAAACATATATTGTTAATTTCTACTAGGTTTTTCTTTGATGGCGATAATAAGGATAGAAGTAAGAAGTTAGAAGGAGATATCTGGGGACAAGAGGGAATTAACATTACCCATAGGCTTACATTGTTGGGGCACTCTGGGAACAAGGGAAATTCAATATAGGATTCATCTTGTAATCCAGACTGACAAAAAAATGTATAGCCATTCAGGAAGGAAGGGGAATTTAATATAGGATCAGACTCGATTTCCAATGATCTAAAGTCATTCTGCCATCGACGCACGTTTAGCTTCTTGGCTAAAGAAAACAGATAGCTATAATATTCACAAAACCATCTTTCTATTGTATCATCATTTCTAGACTACTCTATAAGATCCAAGAAGAAAATACATACAACTTGTCTTGCAACCACATGTCCAAATGCAAACCATATATCATTTCTAAACTGCGGGTTTGTTTGATTTTCTTTTCGCGTTTGCTAAATCCAAAATTTTGAGGATCGTCAGCATAGGTCCAGCTGTTACTGAACTAGTCCAGTGTAGCGGGTTTCCATACCACGGAAGCATCCAGATGTGTGCTCTTGGCTTCTTTTCCGTAGATCAAGAAATTTTCCAGGTAAACGCAGTAAGGGTAAGCATCCATGCTGCTGCTTACTAGTTTGGTATTCAGGAAAAACAATCCACTGGATGAACAACGAATGGATGCAATTGTTGACGTAGCCACTCTGGCAACTGCGCATGGGTTGATGTTATCCGTTTTGTGAGCTGTGTCTTTCCGGTACAAGACACTGTTTTTCAGATCGACCTAATCCTCGGTGGTTCCTACGATTTCAAATTCGATAGGGGTGAGCTGGTCAAAGATGACACAGGATGAAATTCTACTCATTGAGATTCGGTGACATAGCAGTCAGATTGAATTCTGATTTAGAAACTTAGCAAGAATCTCGGTGCATCATGTTTCTTTTGTTTTTAGTTAAGTAATCAAAACCGACGAATTCTCTGACCTCTCATGTTCTTTTATTTTTATTCGTTTTCTGAACGTGTTAATGAGATGTGAAATGGTTTTACGTCTCTTTCTGTCTAGTCTTTGCTGTGAAGTAGAAGTAATGCCTTGGCTAGAAGTATGAATGAATTTATATGGGTGTATCGGCGACCTAAAAGATCTTTTCCAGTTTGAAGGGACACATCTTTTTCCTGCTCGCATGGAAGTTTCTTTTGTACTTTGTTTGTCAACGAGGACGCTTTGAAGAAATTCTTTTCCTTGCTTTAAAGCTGCTTCTTTTAAAGCATGCAATCCTCGAGTGGCCATCATTTTTAATACTGGTGTTACCTTACCAAAGATCTGATTTAAGCGTATCTCCAACACCATGGGCAGGATCATTTTGTACAACTGTTCTTGAACTTGTTCGTTTAGGATATTGACGATGACGGTCTAATGACCTTTGGTATTGAGGGCTTGAGTATTATAAATAATTTCTACCAAAGCTACGTCCCAATGAACTTAGTTATCTAATAGTATGACGAAATAATTTGGTCGGGATAGAAGACTCCGTGCTGTTGAGAAACACATCTGCTGAACTGTCACTAGGTAATGCGAAATAAAATTGCTATTCATAGTTCAATGGTTTTGGTTTCCCAGGTGTCAGCTGTGGTCAGAGGATTATGATTGTCCAAATGTTGCAAATTAGGATTACTGCTGTGTTACTGGAAGAAAGGTGACTAGCGTTGGCAGTAAAGTTACTATTGCTATAACTGCCGGTAGTGTATCTCAAAAAAGGACTAAGAAGAGGATAACCAGTGCAACTGCTGAGGAAATTATCAACAATTGTTTGTCTCCTTGCTGCAAACACAACTTTGGAATCACTGTTGCGATGACACAATAAACCACAAAGATTTGTCAGAGAAAGACGATTTGATTTATAGTAACACGTGCTCCACACCACGCACACACCGAGGTTGTTTTTGTAGTTCTTGAAGAGAAGAACTCTGACGTTTGCCCACTTTACATGTTGTTCGAGAATTCTTTTGTGGACAGTCGTTGTAACTCAGGCAAATAAAAAGTTCCTTTTAATACTTCTCCTTTCATATCTTCCATTTTATAAACAGGAGGGTCACGCCTACGTACTCGTCCAGTGACACAAAATAATTCGGTTGTCCAGTTAGGAAAATAAATTATGTCAAAATCAGAACCCAATCTTCCGTCTTTAATACTTCGTTCTTTTTGGAGGTAGGTGACGTTTAAAAAAATCAAACACTATCGTCCTTGTCAGGGATCACTTCTTCGGTACACATTCGATGCTACAATGGTACGATTGATTGTAATCTTTGATGAGACGTGGTAACACGTAAATCGTTTTGTGAATGTGTTAGTGTTAATTTTGTAAAATATTTCCATACACATTCTTTGAAAGTTCTTGGACATTTCTACGACAATCGCATTCATTTCAAAATTTTCAGTGGTGAAAATATGATGTCTTTTTCAATTATTTTTGAAAAGCTTGATTCCAAAATTCGGTTCCTTTGGCTGTGTGCCATCGTTGGAGAATGACGAGCACTTTATTTACAAACCAGTTTTAAAGTTTGTACTAGCACGTACCTTCAGAAGTCACTGGAACTACCCAAGCTGATATTGAAAACACGTCAATGACAAAATACTTTTATCTGTATCCACGATTGTACTCTGCCAATCGAGAGACATCATTTAAATCTGCTTGCATCCAAATTGATTTCTGGAAAATCTTTTTGAGTTTGTGTTAGGTATACGACAATTGTTTTTGTATCCATGTAGCATATATGGCAGACGTACAATCTTGAGTCTCATTTTAGCAGCACGATACAATGCTTGAATTCCTCCGTAACCAGCAACATGCGTAGGGATGTCGTCATGCTAGGTAAAAATGCCTCCATGACTGGGTTGATTTTTTTAGTCGGTCCTGCTGCTGCTTCTCAGAAAGTTACCCATTGTTGGAGACTACTTTTAGGTGGATGCTCGTGTAGCATGTTTGGACTGCGATGAGGCTTGAGCCGTCTGACCAGCAGTAGGAAGAGGAGTTGTCATCGGTTGTTGGTTGGTCAGTTTTTGCTTTATTTTTTTTTTCACACATGTCTTCCCTTTTTCATCTTCTGCTGAAGAAGGTGTTGATATCATCTTCTTGATCCAAGCTTTAATTTCTTCTCGTCTGTGAATAGGAGAAGGTGTCAAAAAGTAGGTTCCGATCTTACTAGGTATTTGGACATAATGAGTCTGGAACACTTCTATTGTAATCTTCTTCTTTTATCTGTCTGGCTGTGTCTGCTTTTGTGGCTTTCTGTTTTTTTCTTCGATTTTCATGACAGTCTTTAAATCTCTCAGATTAGGTATCATTTTTTTCGTCTATTAGCTTTCTAGGGAAGACGTTGTATTAATTGTCCGTACCGTTGCGATATTTCTGTTTCTGGCAAATCGATCCTATCCATCAAGGATTGTAATTCTCGCTGGAACTGTGACATCTCGATGAAGTTAGGATTTGGAATGGAATGAAGTATGGTATATGCGTACCAAAGATGGAATTCCATCCATCGTTTCTGTGGCAATAAAGTGACTTTTTGTCCTTCCAAGAGATCCAAACATTACAAGTTTGTTTTCTTTCCAGGAAAGGTTGTCGTTTTTATATTTTTCCTCCACATCTCATGACCTGTCTGAAAGAGATTGCCACTCTTTGTAACACCACACGATACTTTTGGTGGACGATCACACAATTCTTTGGCAAATTTGGTATTGCCTGAAACACTGGGTCTAGAAATCAACATGTTAAAGGGATGCGATGATACAATGCCTCCCAGCTTTGATTATCTATGTAACTTTTCGTGGCTCAATTTGAGATCGCAGAGGGATGCAACCACAACAATGTTATTTAGATGTCATGGATTACCATCCAATATAAGATAATTTTTATACGATTTTGAAAACGCACTGTTTTGTGCTGATTCAATGTTTCCTGTGCGAAAGTATTCTTTAAATTTGTCTTTGTCGTCTGGAGTCTGACACCATTTATGATAGCTTTTAGCTTCTTGTAACAATTTCAGGAATTATTTAACGTAGCCTTAAACAATTCACGGATTCGAGTTGTCGTCCTTTCGGTATTGTTCTGTGATACCTCCGTGATCCAGCAACAATTATCGACAACACCTGTTGTAAAATCTCCAGATTAGTACAACACTATTTCATTATTACTTATTGAAAGTCAAACGCTTTTGACGAGTAAGTCTGGAAGCAAGAATGCTTCTCTTTGTTCTGTGTACATATGATCGGATCGTAGTAGCGGGCTTCAGGCAAATGTGGGAGCACAGTGTGTTGATTAGTTTCGGTATTGAAATGGAGGAAATAATCTTTGGCATTTGTAACATTGCAAAAATTTTCGACATTCTACTCAAATACATAGCCAGTAATTCATGGGGTCTATAAATTGTACTTGTCCCACTTTCATGTAGATTAGTTTGGATCCATTCATGGTAACTGTGGAATATTTTGTACCTTGTTCTAAATAGCTTTTCAAAAGAAAATGTCCGTCGTATCGTCAGAATTCTTAAGCCTTCTCTGAATCATATTGATGGCAGTCCCTGTAACGTTGAAAGCTCTGTTCGCTCCAAATGTCATCGGTAGGGTCTAATATCCATTCAGCAAAATCAGCAAGAGTACGAGAGTCCCAAAAGAGTTTGTCCTCCTCGAGTCTTACTACAAGTTGGACAGTAAAAAAAAAAATAAATCATTGTATACACTTCTCTCGAACCCGATGAGCTACGCAAGCAATATGTATGTGAATTCTTTTGTACACATTCAAGTCAACAAAAATAAAATCCATTTGTTTCTTTTTGTTTCTTGTTTTTCGTCTTCCTTTAATTTTTCTTCGAGTTCATTGTAATATTTTTAAATGTAGCATTGATGTTCCAAGTGTAAGGCTTACTCACAGAAGAGGCATCGTTCCTTTCCTGGACAAAAGCGTTCCTTTGAATTTTTCGTTCGAATAAGATATACACAAGTGGAACGCAATTTTAATAATTACCAAGCATATTTATATTGTTGTTGATCTTGTTACATGCGATGTTGGTCGTAAAAGATGGGACGGACAAAGTAGGGCAATGAAATCGTTCGTTTCATTCGGTAATTCAAGGCCTGGTAGCTAAACACATACGCCACCTATCTCCACAATGAACGTGTTGGTTGCGAGTGGTAAATCCTTTCTCACATTTCGCGGAATATAAATTTTATCCAAGAAATCCAGTGATCTTTGTAATGTTTTGGGATGCTCTTGATATGAAACAGGTGAGTGTATTTTCCATCTGGGATATCTGGTGCTTGAAACAAGAGATCTCCACGAAGTTATTGAGGGTGCAATTTCAACGCATAGAGAGGAGTCTGGAGTCACGACATCTTGTAGTTTCTGCATTTCAGGAACGTCATTCACGATCTCTTTGGAAACGTCTGCTTGTTGCAAAAGGAGTTCTACTTCTCTTCGTTCTTTGGATCTGTCCGATTTCATAACGCATTCTCGTGATCATTTCCATACAACGCTATCATTCTTCCCTGCATTAGTTCGACCCACTGTGATGGCACAGCTAAGCTCATTTTATCTTGGTCGTTGTTAATTTGGATAATACTTGTTTTGGCGCAGCGAATTTCATCAACCAATCAAACTTTACGTCATCCGTTTCCTCTGGGAGATGAGAGATGTGTCATGTTAGAGTGGCTTTTCCATCAGTCATCTCAAACTCATCATTGGATTGTTGGACATGTTTAATTTAGTCGATAATTTTGAATAGTGTGTTAAACTCGATCCAGACAGGAGGCTTCAAACCGTCATGATTGATGATCGTCATCTTTAGCTTGACATTATCCTTTCAATATCTCTAATAATGATATCCATAAATCTGTAATGAAAGTCGCCGCTCTCCTTGATGGCACTTGAGACTTGAAATCTTTAAATGTTACCGTGTACATGAAAGTGGTTGTTCTAAATTTTCTTAAAGAAGTCACGTTTTGCTCCTCTTCAACGTGAGAATTATCTTCGTGTGCAACTAAATTATTTTTTTCCTTCGTGGATCTTATCTCTCTTGATCTTGTGGTAGAGGTAGAGAGTGGTATTGTCTCAGGCTCACTCGTGTCATCTTCAGAATCACTAGCATGCACTTGTAATACATTTCACTTTGCGTATGAAGCGACATTTGGACGCGTCGTTGTCTCATTTAATATTGATTTGACTTTATTTTACACACAATTTAAACACACATACACACATATAATATAATATAATATAATATAATATAATATAATATAATATACACCATTAAATCATACATGGTTCTAATGTTTTCCTCAATATATCTACCTGTAATGAAAACCATCATGATTCTTGGTTGTAAGACACTTTTCAGTCCATTATCTATATTTGCAGAAGCTATTTTATATGAAGCATTCGGTATGGTTTTGGTCTACAGTTCTTAAGATACTGTTTTAGTTTGTCATCTTTCTCTATATAAGATAAATATAAAATTGCTCCCTCTTTCTATGCTGATAAAAGTTACTCTATACTGTAACCACTGTTTTGGATCCGACAAGAAAATGATATAATTACTAAACAGTTCAGTTCAATAACCATCTTACCTGTACTTCTGTTGTCCGACATCTGTTGCAAGCATCTTAATGCGTTATCACAAGATATAGGACCTTCTAATGATAGGTTCTGCAAGTTATCCGGTTTTGGAATATCCACGTACATATTATTAAAAGATAATTCAAAATGACGGAATCTAATTTCTTATATGTATACAAATGCGCAAAACATTTCAGAGTTTCTTATAAAATATCTTTTTGAGATAATGTCTGTGACCCATTATCCCTTTTTAACAAAAGCATCATTTAACAAGCATAATTTCTTTTTTCAAGGAGTGCGGAAATACTGTATAACATTTTTTCCTTCCTCAGCCCATTTTGCTCTAGAAGAGATTGTGACCCCTTTCACGTTTCGCATGTATTCATTCAACTCTTCTTTTTTCTTGCTCAGTTCTAGAGATTTTCTAAAGTTTCACAATCTTTTCCAATTCCTTAATATTCTCTAAAAACTCTGTTTCATTTGTAATGTTCTCTCTTTCTTGTATGTGGCATAATAAATAGTTTAACTCTTTTCTTTCTAATAACAGTATGCAAGACAACAGCTGATCATTATTTCGAAAGGTATTTCACATTCATCATACAGACTCCCAAGTGGGTTTCAATCAAATTGTTCTATTACAGCATGGACATTTCGTGTAAATAATTATACATATTCTACGTCTTTCAGTAAATAATTATTAAGCTTCCAAAAACGTTTGCAAAGTTTTGGAATTCAAATTTAATAATCACCATATTACTCTGTAACCAGGTTCGATAAAAGCTTCCTTAACGTCCACCAGTGAATGATCTGATATAAATATCAAAATTACCCCATATATAGCTTGCTTTAAAGGATTTGTTTTCTCTACGTGAGTATCCATATTTAATTCCCTCCAAGTGTACATGTGAGTATCCATATTTAATTCCCTCCAAGTGCACATGCGAGTATCCATATTTAATTCCCACCAAAGGTAGATGTGAGTATCTATATTTAATTCCCTCCAAGTGTATTGGCAAAATTCCATATTTAATTCTCTCTAAGCGTACATGTGAGTATTCATATTTAATTCCCTCCAAGTGTACAGACGAGTATCCATATTTAATTCCACCCAAACGTTCATGTGAGTATCCATATTTAATTGAATCCAAATATCAATCCGATCAAATTCATGACACAGATCGATGACTTTTCTCTTGCTTTGGGATTATTAATATCAAAATAATTATAAGTACCTATAGTAGGGGTCATGGTTAGATTAAAGTCACCTGCTCAGATTACAATTTCATTAGGTACATGAGTGATATGCCTTAGTATCTTTTCATAGAAGGCTGATGCATCTTTGCTAGGGACACACACACACACACACACACACACACACACACACACACACACACACACACTCTATAACATTTACTACTTGAAAAACATTACATCTAAAAGTGATGGTACTTTGCAAGGCCTCAAATGTTAGTCAAATGACCATTTAAAATTAACATAAAAAAGAAACAAGACTACAAACACCTGAAAGCAGTAACATTATCAACAAATAAACATCTCACTGCCATTTCTAGTCTGACCGTGTTTTAATTTAAACATTACAAGAGCATTGTTTTAAATGTTTCAGCACATAAGAACTATTATTTTTTTTTTTTAGCAAGATGATAAATATGTCACTGCATATTATTCTTCAGGAAAATTAACATATCGACAACTTCTGAATTCAAAGAAACCCTCTATGCAGCAACAATGTCTCCTGCTGTAATAAAGACTCTCTCCAACGATACTGAATTTGCAGGAATGCACAGCCTTTTCCTTGCAACTTGTGCAAGGAGTGGAAATTTATATCGCTGACCTTCGCAACATTTCAGAGGATCCTCATCCAAGATTAATTGGTATTTATTATTGAACAAGTCAATATCAAGCTTCACCCTGCGAAGTCTGGATTGAGTACTATTCATTTAGTGTCATTGGGAACAGGACAGAGTGAAGTCTGGATTGAGAACTGTTCATTTAAGTGTCATTAGGAACAGGACAGAGTGTAGTCTGGATTTAGTACTGTTCATTTTAGTGTCATTAGGAACAAGACAGAGTGAAGTCTGGATTGAGTACTGTTCATTTAGTGTCATTAGGAACAGGACAGAGTGAAGTCTGTATTGAGTACTGTTCATTTAGTGTCATTAGAAACAGGACAGTGAGAAGTCTGGATTTAGTACTGTTCATTTAGTATCAATAGAAACAGGACATAAACATATTAGGCAAAGTGAAATTTATAAACTAGGCCTATTAGTTTTAACTAGAAAAATATCCCCTGGTTTTGACTTGTCCCCTACCATTAAAATTTGTCCGAATATCGAATAATGGTATTCTGCATAGCGTTTAACATTCTCATGCAATCTCATGGTATGCGTATACTTAGAAGAAAAAGAAATTATGGCTCTTTAATTAAGTTGGACAAATTTGAGGAATACACAGATTTGTCAGGTGAAAAGAAGACGGTGGAAAAAAATAGCGATTCGCGGTATAGAAAGTCGTATTGCTGTGTGTATTGCCAGAGGAGAAAACTACAATACATGCAAGATACCGGTATATCGTTGAACCACTAAAAATTATTATTTGGATAAATAGGAACACCCTAGCATTTGATTTATTTGAATTTAAGAAACATTCATATCCCCGTGTGGACCTAATATAGTTTTCCAAATTCGTAACAAAACGAGTATCTTCTACAAAACATATGTAACATTTTTTGTTTTCAAAAACTGAGAACATCTCTTTTCTTAAGACTTCCTCCACCTCATAATCATCAATCCCTTAACCTAAGAGGTCGTTGGGGCACCACAGTTGACTCTACAACCAATTCTCTCCATCTTTCCCTGTTCCCTACTGCCCTATGGGAATCTCCAAATCCCATGCCTGTCCAATCCTTAAGGTCGTCTTCTCACCTCTTTTTCTGTCTGCCTCTTCTTCTGCACCCTCGCACTGTGCCTTGCAATATTGTTTCTACCAGTTCAGATGATCGTGAGACATGACCGTACCAATTCAGTTTGCGCTTTTTTACAGTGGTCAGGAGGTCTTCATAGGATCCGATGGCTCATTGGATCCTGTTGTGGACTTCTTCGTTAGTTACATGATCAATGTATGAGATGCCAAAGATCTTGCTGTAGCATCTCATTTCGAAGGTTTGAATCCTTCTTTGTATATCTGATGTGAGCGTCTATGTTTCACAAGCGTACAGAAAGATGGATATGACAAAAAGCAATGTTGGTATCTTTCCATATTGGTCTCAGCCTTGTTATTGCTGCTGTTGTCTGGGCAATCCTGCAAAGTAGTTCTGGTTTGGAGCCCTCATCTGTGATAATTGATCCCGAGTACTTGAAGCTTGTGACTCTTTCCAGTTTATGTACACTGACCTTTATTTCTGCACTGATGCCATTGGTATTGTTTGTCATCAGTTCGGTTTTATTCGGCGCTAATCTCCATACCGTATGCTGTGTAGGTTGTGTCGAGGCGCTCAACCAAGTCAGCCAAGGCTTCCGAGTCCCTGACAATCTACTGTATCGATCTAATTACCTTTAATTTTGTTACTTCAAGAAAAGCAGCAGGGAGGGAGAATCCTACAAAATTTTCAATTAGAGATTACGCAGAAAACTAAAGTTTCCTACGGAGACGAAAATACAAACGTCAAAAACTTCAAAACCGAAATCTCTAACCGACCAGAAACGTTCCTATTTTGGGTAGCTATTTTTTGTGACTTTATTTTTTTACTTTTGTGTTTTTTTGTTTTTTTTTATGGCGTGTTTGTTTATGTAACCGCTCACACACTCGATGTCTTCGCTTTCCCTGCTGCTGTGTGGGTGTGGCTTAACTAAATCATTATTATATCAATAATGGAATCTCATGCAGCTATACTAGCTCGACAGCGACTAGAGGCAGTTAAGAAATATCTTCCCGTCTGTGATTCTGTCAAGCAATAACTACAAGCGCGTCAGGAGTCTCAGATGGAATTTACAGAGGGTACAGAACGGTTATTTAAACCAATTGTTGAACCAACAAAGATAATTGTTAAAGTAACTGAAGCAACACAAAAAGCTCTTGAAACATTGCCTGTCGATATTGCTGGGCGTCTTCAAACTCCTCAACCGCCACCCGAACAACCTCCTCAACCACCACCTGAAGATCAGCAACAAGAATTAGAACTAGCATCACAGATAAATTCACGCCTGAAGGCCTTGCCGCTATCAGGGACAAAACCCAAATAATGGATATTTCCGCGTATGGATATCATGAAAGAGATAAGTATGTAAAACCCGAATATGTTAAAACTATGAGATCTGCCGATTGGATTAGGGATGTATATCGCATCGCTACTTATACTCCGCAGATCAGAACTGAGAGAGATATTAATCAGTTTGATATTTTTAACCTGGCAGTAGATGAGTATATTGAACAAATAAAACAGGCAAGAGAACAAAGAGAAGAAGAAATGAAGTCAAAACTTGAAGAAGCTAAACAATCAAGAAAACAAAGAGAAAAAGAAATAAAGTCGAAACATAAAGATGTTGAACGAGCAAGGAAACAAAAAAAAGAAGAAGATTTGGAATCTGAAGAAATTAGACGAAGGAGAGAATTACATTCACGAAGTAAGAAAGAAACAACTGGAAGTGGTCTTATTACTCCATGTCCCAGCAACGTCCTTGCCGATGTTGAACGATTAGAAATTCAAATTGGCGGAAAACGAGCTGGTAATAATTCCCCAGAAATCATTAATGAAGCAGCTGATAGTTGTCAGTGATTATTTACAGGCGGTATCACGGATATTAATGTTCATCGGTTCCTCATCGATGAAATCGCCGATGATTACCACAGTGATTAAGGGTATACAATTAGATCAGTGACATGAAAATAAGACGATCATACATAATGCTCAACGTGGACCTGTAATGGTCAGGGTGATAAATTAGCGATTACCTACATATAAAGCGTACTACGGAGATGGATTCGGTGATGTTGTTCAGGGTCTATTTAGAAGGACAGCACCAAAAGCAATACCATTGAAAGCTATTGATGTTGTTCGTGAAAAAGTTATTGGTACTGTTGCTGATGTTACCGGTAAAGCATTCTCATCAATCAAGGATTGACTAGCACGATTAGTCGGACGAAAACCTCTTCCAGTAAAATTACCCAGCACAGAAGTTATGCCTGTAAATGTTAGTAAAATAATAAATCAGGCTGCGAATAAAAAACTAGCGGAGTTGGCTATGGCTGCAAATGTTAGTAAAATAATAAATCAAGCTGCGAATCAAAAACAAGCAGCAATGGCGTTACCATCGATGGCAGGAAAAGAATAAAGAAAAAAACATAAATGCTAGTCTGATAGCAGGAAGTGGTCTTCGTTTTAGACGAAAACAAATATAACATAATGTTCAAGCGTGTATCAGATCCCGCATTCGACATGGACGCACCAGTTCTCAAAGATGAATCGGTACGTGATTATTAGTATTATTCTTATGACGCACGTGTACCTGACGAACGTGGAAGAATCGAATCACAAGTTCAGAATACAAGCAGATATATCTTACCCGCAGTGGCATTTACTGAGATCGAAGGTAGACTTTTGAAATTAAATAATACAGGTTACGGAATTGGTGATCGAGTTGGTTTTGTTAATAATGGTGTCATGGCGTTATTTAAAAGTGCCACATACATGATTGATGGTCGGGAAATTGAGGTTTGTCATAACGACATCGACGTTGCCACGACAATACTTGGCCTTGCAAGATACAGCGATAATTATTCGAGATCAGCTGGTACATCAACGGTGTTTGCAAAGGATACAAATGATTATCCAGAAAAAGAAACGCAAATATAGGTAACGTAAGAAACGCTGCAGAAGATGGACCTATTGATGCAATAATATCAATGAAAGAAAATTTAAACTTGGGATTCGCAACACGTCGATCAATGTTGAACGACAATGAAGGATTTTCATGTGCAATTCCACTGTCACATATCTTTGGATTTGTAGGAATGTTAGAAAGGTCATTTTCGGGGCAAAACACACAATTGTCCTTGTGAGAAAAACTACCTACGATGATGCAATATGGCACGCTGAAGGAGTTGATCCAGCCGCAACCGAGGCACTTCATGGAAAAGTAATACTGAAAAAACTTTCGTTGTGTATGCCAGTAATTACTCCAACAATACCTGAAGAAGAAAGTTTACTTACTTTCAAGTGTCAAGGTGGTAAATCAACATTATCATGTTTGACGATGACCACAGATAGTGTTCAAAGTAACATTAATGGTTTATTCACATGGCAGATAGCATCACAGGAAGGTGTCTCTGCACCGCGACATATATTTATTGCTTTCCAAGATGCTACACGAGTAAATTACAGTTACTTAGTGTAATAATATTTGACAAACTTGGTTTTGATGAAGTTTCACTGAGGATAAATGGACATCAAGAACCAGCTGAAGATATATTACTGGATTCTGAAAATAATCATGTTACACGTTCATATCATCGTTTGATGACATTCATGGGGCGTGATCAAAATGTTAGTACTGGTTTGCAAATATCTCAGCTTAATTTTACAACATTGTATCCGATCTATTATTTCTCATTGGAACACTTGGATTTGTTCAGACAATCACTAGTTGATATACACTTTCGAGCTCGTGTGGCAAGAGGAGTAATTGATAATTACAGAGCAATTGTTGTTATACTCTCAGATAAAACAATGTTGCTTGAAGGTGTTGGTGGACGAATGAGAGCCATTGATGCACCAGTAGAAAACATGTAATTAAATTGATCATGATATTATAATGTCATGTCACCATGTTAATGTTACTCTGACTCCTGGTCAGATTAAAAAGCAACAATCAGCGACAAAAAAAATTCGGGAATAACAATATTATTGAAACGAGGACAGATCTCAGGTGGTCCAAATAAACTATCACTGACTGAACGTCAACTCAGGCACTTCAATGAGCCAAACGATCAAAGACCGGCGTACAACTTGATTTGTCTGCGGGTGCCATTAGCGACATTGCCAAGACGGGTGGTGTATTTCCACTTCTCGCAGCTATACCAGCGTTGATAGCCGCTGCAACTCCAGCTGTTGCAAAAGCAGCTGCACTTGATGCTGTTGGAACTGCAGCAGGGATGGCATTAAAGAAAGCAACAGGACAAGGAATACAAACTTCCACAAAAAAAAGGGAAAGGTCTAAGACTGCCAGGAACCGCTCGTTCATGGTACGGAAAAGGTCTAAGACTTCCCCGGACACATCGTTGAAATTTCCCATGTCCAATTTTGATTTACTTGATACTGAGCGATTAAATGTCAAAAACTTCAGAGGTGTTTTTATGCGTGATCAATTACCAAAACAACCAAATCGTGTTGAGACTGGTATCATTAATCTCGATAAAAGTTCTGGTCCCGGTACTCACTGGGTTTCATACGCGATTGATCCACGTGGAATTGTTTATTTCGATTCGTATAGACTGGCACCCCCGAAGGAATTTTTAAAATATGTCAGCAGACTTCAAAATATTCCAATCTGGTATTCAACATTACCAACACAGACAATAACTGATCCGCCAATATGCGGCCGTGTATCACTTGCTGTACTCGATGCTATTTCAAAATCTTCCGATGCACCTCATAAAGTTGTACATACGTACACGATTTCTGTTTTAAATAATCACTAATCATATAACGGATGATATTTATGGAAGATCCTCTATCAAAGACAAGAAAAAAAGATGATATTGATTTATCGAAGTATGCTACTAGAGATGATCTTGCTGATATTATGAACCTCTCTGGAGTTGACCGGGATGAAGTTGTTATTTTTCAAGATAAATACGGTGTTTTAAAGACGAGTAATATTAAGTGGATCGACATAATTCGTAGAGTTCTCGATGCTACCACGGATAATATTCCAATATTTACTGACGGCGGTAGAATCAGAGACTCAATGTATGAATCGCAACTATCAGAAATGAAATTACAAAAAGTGTTGCTGATCGTTTACGATACACCCGTGATACAATGACAGATAGACTCAACATGAATGGAAATAAAATCACTGTTTTAAGAGAACCAAGAAGTGATGAAGATGCCGCAACAAAGAAATATGTGGATGATAAAGATACTATAATCGATGACAAATGAACCACACTGCGATCTAAATATGACGTTTACGTAAATATGTTTTTAAATACTCTTAGCAATTTTCAAAAACTTAATAAAATTGCAGAATATTTCTTTGGAAATCCGTTGTTTGTTGACAGAAATCTCTCTGAAATTAACACAAAACTAGAAGATGTTATCAGTGGAATTCCTGATATCGTTAACAAAAAACTAATTTGATTAAAATTCCTCACAAGCAGATCATCAATATGGTATACACAGTATCATCAGGATCATCAACATGGTCACAGCAAAATAACACTATCAAACATACCGCGAAAGTCACTGGTGTGTATAGGCTGTCTGTATTCAACTCTGCAAAATTCAGGATATTACCACATTTCCATGGCGTCATTCAACCGATAATTTTTCTGGAACCGTGTCTATTGTGTTAAATCAAGCTGTCGAAGAAATGTTTATCCTGAAACCATCTGATAAAAAATTAACCGCAGCGTCTTACTGGTGGTGTCTGGAATTTGTCGCTGAAACACCTCAATTGATTACTTAATACTTTAGAGTATATGATTTCACAAACGCCAGATCAAAATTTTGTAAACAAATACAAATACGAGCAAGTGTGTTTGTTACAGACCCAACTGAATAATATCATAGACGAGTATACAGTAAAAATATAAAAAATACTGTAGACGTGTCGTTGTTACTGACATAATTGTATATTCTGCATCTGCCGTAGTCGCTGCAACAGCAACTATAATCGGATCATTATCAGCCACATATATAATAGCACCAGTAATAGGAATAGGTGTTGCAGTTATAACCGGTGTTGATGGTATTCTTAATATAATTGCAAAAAAGATATCTACGTGTGCGACTGATAAATTATACGAATATACAATATTGCTATCGACCTGCAACACACGCGCATGCTAAATTATCATCGCTGATAACATCAGGTCTCAATGATGGAATAATATCAGATCAGAAATTCGCAGAAATGATTAACGTTTACCACGACACCTCCGGTTTTGCAACTGGAAACCAAACTACCTTGTCGGAAATAAGGACAGAGTCACCTTAATTTAAATCCTGATTTAAAATCAGGAAGTAAATAATAATAGTATCATCAACTATGACATCACAAGAACTCCTCCAACAAATCGTCCCTAATACAACAGCACCAACAACTACGATGATATCAACGAGCTGAACTAATCCTGAATTCGACGTTATCTTTCCAACAGCAATTCCAGCGAAAGAAATAGCATTAGCACAATTGCGAGTATATCACAGCTGGCCAAATATTAGATCAAAAACTTTCGGTGGGTTGCCCGCAAATAATTCGTTAGTGTTTTCTTATTAAAAATAATCTGATGGAACTCCCGATTGGCAAGTTGTAGGTATTCCTACGGGCAGTTATCAAATCGAACATATCAATGATGAGTTCCTGCGCAGAATTAAATCTATCACAGGAAAAGAATCTAAAATCGCTATTACTGTTCATGAACCAATATTATCAGCTGCGATAGAAATATCAACACCCGATTATGCCGTAGATATATATCAATCATTGACCAAACCTGTATTAGGATGGCCAGAGGTAGCACTGGTTTATGAGGGACCACCAGAACCTAAACGAGCTGATTTCACCACAGACAATAAATTGTACTGGGCAAAAACACCAGATTACGAAATATGGACACCAATACCAAAATTCAAACTTGGAATTCCAATCGATCGAGAAAGATTTGGTGCAGTGGTATGGAATCATGGAAGATATTCTTTTCAATTAATTGATCTCGAAAATCATTTCAAAATCATTAATACTGAGCACAAACGAATGAGTGACAAACTACGCCTGTCATTCGCAAGTTATATTAACGAGTACCCCCCCCCCCCGTTATCGATTATCTGAAGGGGGAAATCATCAAGCAAGTAGAACACTTGAATAAATTAACATCGGATTTCGAGAAGTATCATCAAAAAATTATACAAGCGGTGATTGAAAGTAGCGACGTTGATAAAATCGGTGGTTGATCAACTAAAGAAATATTCCTGTCCAGATATTCATTGACTGAGGCAGATCTACCAACATTTAAACTTCCGAAATTCAACGTCGATAAACTGAAAAAATCAGTAAATGATAATATTGATGAATACTTTCCAAAAAATATCGATTCATGGAGAAAAATATCCCCACCGGCGATTATTCTCAAACATAACAATGATCCAGACGGCGGTGGTCGTCATGTATCACCGGGTATTGTCAATATCACATCGACGATCGCATTTAATTTGGTGTGTGATGCTATTGATGGAAGTTATCAAGCAGATACTGAAAAATCCAAACAAGCACAACAGGGATATATCTTATATTCATTTACTCCCGAAGTACTTCCTGGGTTTTTAATTGTGTCGGTGCCCGTTAATCCGGTTTATCTGTGGTGTCATAATCCGTTATTATTACGGATGATACATTTTAGACTTACTGACCAGGCCGGACACTTGACTTAAAACATGAAATTTTGGCGATAAGTTTGTACGTGAGATCGTGACTGATCTCTTCTCAAATTAAATTACACAAATAAAAACAATGAATGGAATAATTGCAGAGATAGAGAAACTAACCCATGAACAACAACTGATGGTCTGTTATTATTGTCTAAACATACGTCGTAGTAAGATTATCGATGCTGTAATCGATATAGTAGAAACTTCTCAATTAATGGAGAAAAAAATCTGAATCAGAATAAATATTATAATCTGAATCTGAAAAAATATAATCTGATTCAGAATAAAAATAAAAATAAATCTGAATCTGAATAAATATAATCTGATGCTGAATAAATAGTATGATCAGAATCTGAGTCAGAATAAATATTATAACCAGAATCGGAATCGGAATTGGAATAAATATTATAATCTGAATCAGAATCAGAATAAATATTATTATCAGAATCAGAATCAGAATAAAAAATAAAAATAAAAAATAATATAATCTGAATCTGAATAAATATTATTATCAGAATAAAAAATACAAATAAAAAATAAATATAATCTGAATCTGAATCTAAATCAGAATCGGAATAAAAATAAATATTATAATCTGAATCTGTGTCAGAATAAATAAAATTAAATACTATGATCTGATTCTGTATCAGAATAAAAATAAATATTATAATATGAATCTGTATCAGAATAAAAATAAATATAATATAAATCTGAATCAGAATAAATATTATAATCTGAAATCTGAACCACTTTTGCAATCCTTCTTGACTTTCGTCAGTAACTTCGTCAGTGACTTGGTCGGTGACCTTCTCACTGAGTTTTCAACCTTACATATATTTCTTCAGCTGTCGCGCATGTGAACTCATAATCTTTTTCTTTTGTATTCGCGTGATAACTTTGATCTAACTTTCTCAATCGCACTTGCGAGTGAAACACATTTTTGAATATCCTCATCATCGACATAAAGTAGAGATTGTTTCATGGCCTGTTGAAGTAACTTAATGAATCTATACTCAGCTGCTAGTGTATATCTCCCCATCATATTTCCGTTCCTGTAGCACTTCAAAATCAGTTATAATTTTTTCAGGATCCAATTGTTCTGATAATTCTATATCCTCATCATTTAACTTTTTAATCTCAGAAATTGTATGATTGTTTTCGGAATTCATTATATAATAAATATTTGTTAAAAATAAAATTATTTTCTGAATCTGAATAAAAATAAAAATAAATCTGAATCAGAATCAGTATAATAATATTTCTGAATAAATCTGAATCTCAATCAGAATCAGAATAAAAATAAATAAATCTGAATCTCAATCAGAATCAGAATAAAAGTAAATCAGAATCAGAATTTAAAAAAATCTGAATCTGAATCTGAATCAGAACAAAAATAAAAATACATCAGAATAAAAATTAAATAAATCTGAATCTGCATCAGAATAAAAATAAAAAATAAATCTGAATCAGAATCAGAATAAAAATAAATAAATCTGAATCTGAATCAGATTAAAAATAATAATATTTCTAAACAAAAATAAACAGTAGCAATGATAAGCGGGGTCCCTTCATTATTTGCTAGTATTTCACTTGATTGATGCCTTTCTTATGGCTTATTTATGGGGCACCGTTCAAGATTTTTTCTGACGACATTCTTTCTGAATGTCCTTGTGTGGGGTACCCTTCAGTGAAATTCAGACCTACATTCACGCTACTGTTTATTTTGGAGGCTCCAGTTTCATGTACACCCCACAAATCAAATTCCGGGGTGAGTGAAAAATACACTCACCACGTTGTTCGACGTGGTGAGGAGGTGTACATGATCCCTTGGGGCTTGGAGCCCCCACTTATTAGGAAAAATTGGCACCATACTGCCCACCGTCGACGATGTGTCAGTCACGGAAATGGAACCCCAGGCCTCAGTACGAGAATCCAACGTTCTAACACTGCGCCACTGACTCATTCTTACAAATATATGTATTAGAAATTATGAAGTTACCTATGCTGGATAAGCAGGCAACCTACACGCGATCAGAATACTGAATAAAATCACATTTATTGTAATCTGTAGCGTGGATTTATTTTGGTTTCTAAAACATTTTATAAAATATACTGGAAAAAATATCTGCATTCGAGATTTCTACACAAGATGTTTGTCCGGAAGTTAAAGATTATATGTAGGTCTGTATACCTTTTCACATGGAAGACCTAAAAATAACTTACCTGGATTTGTACACACACAAGCGGTGCGTGATTTATACTGAGGTTACCTATACTGGATAAGCAGGCACCCTACATGTGCGATCAGGTATACTGAATAAAGTCACAATTATTGCAAACTGTAGCGTGGATTTATTTCAATTTCCAAACACACTTCATAAAATATACTGTATAAAATATCTGTATTCGATAATCGCTCATACATTTTCTGCGCAAGATGTCATTCGCGAGGTTAAAGTACGTGAAGGCCTGATTACAACTATGTTGCTGTCTTACTTGTAAGAGCTAAAAATAACTTACCTGGATTTGTAACATTATGCACTTGCAAGTGGGGCAACTGCTTAATCACTCTAGCGGAGAAAGCGTTTGCTTGACAGAAGATATCTCCCTTCATCATATAATACAATAGGGAGATAGTGAAATGTTATTGTTTGGTTATTTGTTTTAATACGCCGATTTGGTCATATTATTTGCGACATACTGTACAGAACGCGCGTGAAAATCAAAATATTTACCAGCTTCATATATCGAATGAAATATCATTTCTTCGCCTGTCTCTAAATTTACATATTTAATAGCTTTTGCGAGATTATTACCACCGCAAGTATTTCCAATCTTGCAATTTTGACTCTGTGTAATAGCTCGTAAATTACATAAAGAATTATTAAGTTTATTGCCATTGATGTGATCGATCACAAGTCCATCGTCGATTATTCCATTCGTAGATGAATTTATGAGATAAATATCTTTTTCCCCAGCATTAAATCTGAGATAAACAACATTATCAATAGTACCGACTGATTTTTTGTTTAATCGACAGTGCCTGATGATACCATCACGAGGTGTCTCATAATTCTTAATGGTGGGATGCTTCACAAATTCATTTTGCTCCATTTATATCATAATATTATTTGTCTAAATTATTATTTTATTGTTGGAGTGAAAATCTGGCGAGATAGTCTTCAGCGCTTTTTATAGGAGATTCGACTCCATCGGTATTATTTTTTTTCGTTTCAGTTCTCTGTATTTTTTACCACCATATTGCACACACAACTGCGTTTCTTCTCTGACCCAAACACCACACTTCAAGCACGGTTTTGGCCCTAGACTTCTACTGCGAACACTTTGCATGTGACATCCACAGAATTCATTTACGCAAGCCCTGTTACAAGGAACTGAACAACCGATCATGATCCACTTACACTTATTTTTTGCTTCAATCATTATATATATATATATATATATATATATATATATATAGCAGTAGGCAGTATATAGATATGTATATATGTTGGAGTATATATATATATATATATATATATATATATATATATGTATATATAAAATTAATCTTCAATTTAAAGATATATATTTGGCTTAATTATAATATGGAGGAATTTACGAGATTATCTGCGATTGAGCCCTCTAAAGCCAGATTCGATCTCGATAGAATACCCCGCAATTACCAAGGCGAGCTTTGGTTGATTTAACGAATAAGACTCTGACCAATCGTATCAGTGAAGCCAAGAGAGAAATACATCAAGAGAGAAATACACTAACACCGATGAAATCGGCGCTGATGGAGGTGATGAAATCACTGTCGAACGATTACTCAGTAATTGTTTTACTGTTCCATCAGTTGCTGCCCACGCTGCTCAGAAGAAAAATTCGTGGAAACCAACGCGATTGGAATTTCTTGAAGATATCCAACGCAGTTGTATCGAATACGGACATGGCGGATTATGGAATACTAAATACGATTATAAAGATGTTATATCGGTTGATATGGTTGCATTTTATCTCGGAAGTTTCTTGGATACGGAGAATGTTCTGAGTATTTCAAAATATTTGGACATCCAACACACAAGATGACCAGAGTTGCAATAAATGGACCCTTACCAGATTTTGACCTGACTGTATTTGCATGCATTGAGTCATTCGAGTTAGCACGGAATCTCCATTCGGTTGTTTATGTTTGGTTTGGGAGACATTTTTCAGAAAAATGTTGGGTTCCAATAGTTTTAGTTAGATATATGATTGATACGCAAATTTTGGTGTCATCGACATTCAGTGAAGCAATCAAATCATATCGTCCGCAGAAATAAGTTTGGTTACCACAGCAGAAGAAATGCTCTGATGATGAAAATCCTGATATAACTGATTATGAAAATAAACTCGCAAAGGATCTTGGGAGAAAAATAATTGGTAAATTTAAGCAAGGGGGATCGTATGATCACAAACGACATTGTTGTAGACTAATCATCGATAATGCTGAACTTGATTTTATAATTGCCGATTCAACCAAAAGAAACATTTTCATAAGCCGAGAAAATGCTTATTTATCTCATGGAACTAAATTTGGTACGATCGTGAGTTATATTGAAGGTGAATCACTGCAGTTCACTCATTTAAGATCTTCGATGCTTGCGTATGTTTCAATACATTTATTATCGATGATAAACAGATTGTCTGATACCGCGGTTAGAGTGGCTACGGATTCATTTTATATCAATAAAAAATATACAGAATCACTGAAACAGTTAAAATTTCCAATGACACGTCTTGGGGTGAACGGAGAATAAAATGGGAACAGATTCTTGATTATTCTTATCGGAATTACCATCGGCTCCATCTGTGTTTGATCCTGTAACCCGTCATAAGGCTATGTATCTCAACGGGTGCGGTGGTTCTGGTAAAACAACACGTGCGATTGAATTATTTCGACAATTAAATAAATCCGCCGATATGATTGTTTTGACACCCACAGAAAGAATTGCACGAGAAATGAACGAACGTGGAGTTAATTCGTGTACATATCACAGTTTCTTTCGATGGAAGGGAGATACGTGGACTCCTGAGCGAATGGGTGAGAGACATATTCCTAAGATTATTATTTGGGATGAGATTTGTACGGTATCGTTGGAGGTATTAAAAATATTTCTTGATTGGCTGTTGCCGAGAAATACTGCGATTATCATGTGTGGTGCTCATGGTCAACTTCCACACAAATAGCTGAAAAAGTTCGTAAATTATTATGAGGAGATAACTGATGATCATAGAGCTATTGATGAATCACTGAAAGAATTTAAAAGATTGATCAAACTGCAGCCAGATAAGATGCAATGTGAGATAATGCGTGAAATAATTCCAGAAACTCTGATGAATGATTTTTGGAATTTATGGAAATCCTATTGATATGATAGTCGCAAGTCGGAAGATAGTTCGTGATACACTCCAAGAGGAATTATTTATGTAATACAAGGAAAGGTTTTCGGATTTGCTAGTGCCGCTTTATAATCGCGCAGCAGATACACGAAAACAAAATATCAAGGTCGATATTCCAGGAACGAATGAGAAATAAAAACTCGTTCTTAATGATATTGTTGTTGTTGATATGATTGCCTTTGAGAGCGCATTAACGATGGACAAATCTCCGTGGACGCTAGGATACGCTATAACGATTCACTCGTCACAGGGATTAGCTATTTCTGATACAAATATCTGGATTGTCGATGATCGGATCGAATGGTCAAATTTAGTTTTTCAAGCGGTTTCGAGATTCAGAAAAATGTCTCAGTTGAAGAGAGTTGTAATAGATCGCGAGATGACCGAGGAAATGACTGCTAGAAACATTAAAGATGTTGTCAAGAAAAAATTAGCTAGTTATCAACAATCTGAGAAAAAAAATTAAACGTGACTTTGATCTCGATGTTGATTTTATCATGACAATGAAACAACGACAGAATATCATTGTACAAGCTGTAGTACAATAATGTCGTGGCATTATTCGAATAATAATCCAAAGCAATTCACCGTGGATAGAATTATTAGTAATCTCGGTTACACAAGTGAAAATGTGATATTGACCTGTCTTGAGTGTAATCGACTTAGTGTTCTGCTTTTACAGAAGAGTAGGCGGCTGTAATTGTGTATCTTTAGGAATTACTTGTAACTGTTCACGTACAAATCCACGCTGAGGAGCAGTTGAATCTAGTCTGTAGCTTGCAGGTCTACCCGTGGATCTTACCACGCTGAAAATTTTATGTGTGGTCACACTCCAAATAGGATCAGTTGCTCTTTTCTTTTACCCCCTTCTAGTTCACCATGTTCATATAAATATCTTACAGTCACATTACCCAATACTGGTTGTTTTGAGGAAGATTTATGTCGTTGCACTGGTATATGTTTCTTGTGATCACGCTGATGGATTTCATGGAAGTTGCACGAGTAATTTCATTATTTAACTCAGCTATCACACTTGGTAATCGTGCAACCCATTCACGAGATCTCTTGTCTTTCTGAACTATTTCCTTCGCATACTGATATCCAAATAACCGCTCAGCAAGTGTTCGATTAAATCGTTCAACGATTGCCTGATCGCGATGAATTGCGGTATGTCCTCGTCTGATTTTGACATTATATTTTTTCATCAGAGATGATACTGCACCAAGAAATTCTTTGCCAGGATCAACGTGTAGTAGCTGTGGTCATCGCAAACGTCCTCATTGATAAATTCGTTCAAAAGCAGATGCAACTTTAGTTGCTGTTTTGTTGATAGTGGTTCAGCTTCTTTATATCTACCTGCAACGTCAACCACAGTTAACGCGTATTTGTATGTGCGTGATTGACATCTACGTGTTTTAATAGTATCATGCGGTAAAAATAATATATCTGCTTGATGAACTTCATTGGGAATACTGGCATCAAAATGTGCATACTGAATTTGTTTAGGTGGTGGTAGATAAATTTGCCATATTGCCTGTCATGCTAACCCATTCACAGCAACAGAACGTGCGACATCTGCTGCATCAGCAAGTTTACCAATCGCTGCCTTACCACTCCAATATCCTCGGGCTATAATAAATCGATTCCATTATAATAGTTATATATGATTAATTACCAGCCCCTAGCATTAGTTTACCTTTCATCGCAGATTTTACTAGTAAGTTAGCAAGTTTTTCTCTGAGAGATTTATTTTCTTATGGAATTTAACGAGTGAATCAACTTCACACCTGCAATATGTCGTTGTTGTAAATCTTTATTTTTATACGCAACATCATGAATGTGGCACGCTTGATCAATCGCATTTATTGGATACTCTCCTTTTCTTGGTTGGACTTGTTCGTCAAGTCGGATATCACGTCGGGTTCCAGGACCACAATAATTATAACCGGGCAGTTGTTTTTCTCCTGAGTATTTAGCCCATGGAACCCCTGATAATTTTCCCAGTGAAGCAGCGATATCACCACCCCTGACATCAGTCAGGCGAGACAAAATAAATTTGTATTTGCTTGTACCACATTTTACACACTTGCCTGTAAGCGCAAGCTTTTTATTTTTTGTTGGTATTGTTGTTAATCCACTGGTGGGGGTGGATACTCTGCATCGAACGCAATATTAATTCATATTATTTATTATATTTGTACAACATGGATATCATTGGCTTCTCAGCGACACGAAAGCAAGAGCTAATCAAGCATCATGCAACATTACCAAATTCTATCAGAGCAATTATCATAGGTCCATCTGGGTCTGGTAAGACACAATGATTGCTTAATCTGATAATGAGATGATTAAAGTGGGAAAAGTTGTATTTAGTGGCATCATCCGTGGATGATCAGATATGCTACGATGTGCTTAAAGATTTTAATGAAGAAGCGAAGTCGTTGGAAGAAGATGAAGATGATAATGATATTGTTGATTTTATCACCGATATTGCCGAAGCTCCATCCGTGGATGATCTCGACGGACGTATTAATAATCTCGTAGTGTATGATAATGTGATGCTCGACAAACAATCAAATCCAGCTCGGATATTTTCAGGGCAGACACTCAAATACTGATCCAGTTTATGTTGCTCAGCGATATACACAAATGCCTAAAGTATCAGAGATAACTGAAATATTTTAGTTGTGTTTAATGGAGTCGATACACATACTCTGCGAAACATTCATCAGACTTGTTGTTCAGGGGATATGGATATGATTAAGTTCAAAAACTTCTTTTGAAAAGCACAAGCTACCCCACACGGATTTATCACGATAAGTTTACATGATCCTAGGTCGAGGTATCGTGTAGGTCTCGATACAATTTTTGACTGAGAAACACAGCAGCAGGGAGGACGACGACATCGAGTGTGTGAGCGGTTACATAAACAAACACGCCAAAAAAACAAAAACACAAAAGTCAACAAATAAAGTAACAAAAAGAAGCTAGCCCAAATAGGAAAGTTTCGAGTCAGTTACAGATTTCGGTTTTGACGTTACTGACGTTTGTATTTTCGTCTCCGTAGGAAACTTTAGTTTTTAGCGTAATCTCTAACTGGAAATTTTGTAGGATTTGCCTTCCCTGCTGCTAGAAAATTATCAACTTCCGGTTGCTGGAAGCGTCCATATCCAGTGAAGTGGTGTATGCATGGCCAGCACCTCTGTAGAAGGTAAACGCTGTGTCGTCTGCAATATCTTATTTGAATATTTTTTTTAAAAAAAGGTAAATGTGGGATATATCGTTACATATCGACGTTATGGAAATTTACGCAATTGTCCGGACCTTACGGAACAAGATGGACCGCTCAGGTGGCCTAGTGGTTAGAGCGTCAACCTCGTATGAGGGAGGTCGCGAGTTTGAGTCATACCAAAGGCTTAAAAAAATGGTCATAACAACTACTTCGCTTGGCGCTCAGCATTAAGAGGTCAGTGTTACGACTGGTCGGCCTGGTGTCAGGATAATGTGACTGGTTGAGCCATCATGCTACATGTCTGCCGCCTGATGCCCCAGTGCTAAACTTCACTATAAACTACCACACTGCAGACATCGTAGCGATATGACTGAAAAATTGTTAAAGCTACGTTAAAATCCAAGTCACAGACTGTCTGTTATATTCAGCTTCAAACGGTGTTAAATCGAAAAATGCTCCACACAGCTGAATCAAAGGCCCACAAAGTGTAACCTCCTACATAATCTTCCTACGAAATACCGTGACTGGTGTTGGTTCCCAGTTGCCCCGTAGCTTCGTAAAGGGACAAGTACGATCTCAAGTAATTTTTCTGGGTAAAGCTAGGTTCGAAGGGTCTGGTACACAAGGTCTTGCCATCGCGACTGACTTCGATCTTGGACACTTTGTAGTGCTTAAACTGGAAAGGATTTTGATCGTGGGCTCCGTTGAGGGCTGCGTTGCTGACGATACCAACGATTAAACGTTTGGGTAACTGTCCTTGGAACAGATGTTCTTCGATCTTGGATCGGAGTCCAGCAGCAATGGTGAATGTTTTCACTTCTATGCGTCGTATCGGATACTTGGCGGTCGTTCTGCTCAATGTGTGACTGATGTCGTTTCCCCCTTTAGGTAACACTTCTACGCGACGCACGTAAAGTCTGGCTTCTTGGATGATGGTTTTGTACTCGTTGGCATGAGCCATCAAATGGAAATCGACACTGCTGCGATTGAGTCTCAGGCGAATATCCAATCCGTTCAGCAAATAATTTTCTTGCAACCACATGTACAAATGCAAACGATCCATCAGTTCTAAATTACGACCTTGCAGGATTTTCTTTCGACGGTCGTTAAAGCCCACATTGTGAGGATCGTCATCGGATGTCAGGGCTGTGTCGTTAAACTTGTTCTCACCTGCGGTGTCAGGTTTCCAAACTACGCAAGCATCCAGATGAGTGTCCTTGGCCTCTTTTCCATACGTCAAGATATTTTCCAGCTACCCTCGGTAAGGGTAAGTATCCATGTTACTGCTGATCAGTTTGTTATTCAAGTACAAATCGACTTCGCTGAACAAGGAATGCATGAAATTGTTGACGGGAGCTACTCTAGCATCGACTCCCGGATTGGTGTTGTCTGTTTTGATCACTTTGAGTTTCAGATACAAGTAACTGCTACTCAGATCGATGCAATCTTCGAGTTGTCCATTGATTTCAAACTCGATGGGAGCTGAATCTGTCAAAGAGGAGACGGGATGAAATTCGACCCATTGGGATTCTTGCATTGTCATCATGGTGGGTGGCATGGCAAACAGATCCAGTTCCGACTTGAAACAAGCACAAGACTCTCGGTGCATCATTTTCTCTGATTTAATAATCATAAACGTCTAACTCTGGGACAGTTTTTCTTTTCTTAGTCTTTCTAGCTCTACGGGTGTGATGTCCTCTGAAGGGGTGTTTTCGTCATCTTTTTCTGTCCTTGCTGTGGCGTCAGGGAAGCAGGAATGCCTGACTCGGCATCGCCCAGGGCAATTATAGGAGTTTCTCGCCGACCCAAAATGTCTTTACCCGTTTGAAGCAAGACATTTTTGCCTGCTCTCAAGAAAGCTTCTTTGGAATTTTGCTTGTCAATGATGACATTTTGGAGAAATTCTTTACCTTGCGTCAACGCGGCATCTTTCAAGGCGTGCAATCCCCGTGTCACCATGGGTTTCAAAACGGGAACCACTGTACAAAAGGCCGATTTGAGCATATCACCTAAACCATGTCCTAGCTGTCGAGCGACTCCTTGTTACACAGAATACATGACTGACAAAAAGTTAGAGTAATCGTTTTCGAAAATGGAGTTTCACTGTGACTTTCCCTTTGGTGAATGGAATATTTTGTCCCAGATCTCCTTTTATAGTAATGTTGACAGTGTCGAAATAAAACTTACTGACTGGAAAATAGTGAGGATGTACAAATTCGCGGTGAACGTGATAGGTGTTTCCACCTTCCTCGTCAGCGTTCGTGGCAGAATCCACTTTGAAAGGAATGACACGCAGGAATGGTACGGAGGTGTGTCCCAATTCGTTGTACTCCGCCACATCGAAGTACAAAAAAATCAAATTCAGTCCTTGGTTCATTTCTACAGGGAATCTAAAATATTTCGCAAAATCCGAGTTACCGGTCACGGCTGGTATTTCGTTTTTCATCTTGATCAACTTGGTGTCTCCACCTAAAATATTATACAATTCAGGGCAAAACGTAATGGCCAATACTTTGTCCTCTGAAAATTTCATCATTAGACGACGAGCTATTTTGTGGTACTTGAGGGTAATGCTTTTCTGGTTCTCTCCGAGGCTTTGGCAAACACGGCATTGAATTTGGTAAAAATCGTGTTCACCAAATGTTGACCACTAAAATAATAACCTGTAGGAATGGTCAACAGATAGATGAATCGTTTAGTTTTGGGGTCTTGTGATTTCATAGATTCAGCTACACTGCTACGTTCATCCAAGTGTTGTTGCACTTGTTCGTCATGAACTTCTACCTTAAAAGTGTTTTGATTTTCGACGATGTTTTTGATTTGTGTAGGGTGAATCATTGCCACTAAAGCCACTTCCCAATGGGGTTCGTGATCCATTTGGATGGCCTGAGGTAATTTGGCCGTGTAACAGCATAAGGTGTTATTGGGAAACACCTCCATGGAACTGTCACTGGGTAACGTTCAGTAAAATTCATTGTTCATAATTCCAGAGTTCTAGTGTCCGATGAATCATTAGAAGTCAGAGGAGTGTCTAAAAAAAGATGGTTAGGGTGACTGTTGGAAGGGGGACTAACGTTGGACACAAGACTCCCGTTGTTGTTTCCGTTGGAGGAATATTTCAGAGACGGATTGGGAAGAAGGTAACCAATGCAACTGCTAAGTAAAATGGTCCACAATTGTTTGTCTACTTGTTGTAAACTCAAATTGGCAATGGCAGCACCGATGACACAATACACCACAAAGATTTGGCAGAAAAAGACGATTTGCGTTTTAGGCACACGTTCTCCACACCACAACCACAAGGGTTGCTTTTGTAGATCTTGCAGGGAAGAACTGGGCGACGGAGTGGTTACTGCAGTGGCTGAGGCTGTGTTGAAGGGCATGATTGTCACTTCTTTTTATAGTCAACGAGTTGCGAAGCGTCGATCCAAGAGTCAAAACTGGGAGGACATCCTTTCCAACGTACATTGACTTCTTTGACACGTCGTTTTCCCACTTTTCGGGTTCTTCGATCGAGAATGCTTTCGATCTCGTACACGTCGTCTTCTTTTTTGGTCACACGTTGTAACTCGGGTAAGTAAAACGTTCCTTTTAACACTTCCCCGTTCATGTCTTCCAATTTATAGACGGGAGGATGACGGCCACGCACACGTTCGGTGACACGAAACAATTCGGTGGTCCAGTTGGGTAAGTAACCTTTGTCAAAAGTGCGTTTGGTTTTGCCAATGCGCACCCAATCTCCTGATGCCAACACTCCACCTTTCTTGGGGACAGTCACTGTTGGGGACGTACCAAACAGGCGCTCGAAGACGGTCACTTCGTTGTCGGGAGTCGCTTCTTGGGGGCACATCCGATGCTCTGATGGTAAGATTGGTTGTACGATTGGACGAGGTGTGGCAAGACATCAATGTACTTGAGAGTGTGTTGATGTGTAAAATATTTCCACATGCGTTCTTTCAAGGTGCGTTGAAAACGTTCCACGATGCTGGCTTTGGTTTCGGGATTCTCGGAGGTGAAAAAATGAATGTCACGTTTCTTCAGTTCTTGTTGGAAAGCTTGGTTCAGAAATTCGGTGTCTTTGTCAGTTTGCCATCGAAGAGGGTGACGACCGCTTTGTTTCAACACCAATTTGAGGGCTCGCACTAACTCACTGTTTGATTTGGAAGTCAATGGTACGACCCAAGCAAATTTGGAAAAGACGTCGATGACACAAAACAAATATTTGTAACCACGGTTGTAGGTGGCCATATGAGAGGCATCAGTTAAATCGGTTTGCCACTGATGATCGATTCCCTCCACTCGGGTGCGACTTCTGGAAAATTTTCGTCGAATGGGTTTGTATAAGGTGTACGTGGCTTGTTCTTGTAACCAGCGTTGCACTTGAGGTAAACGAACACTTTTCAGTCGAGTTTTGGCAGCACGATACAATTTCTGAACTCCTCTGTAACCTGCAGAATGGGATGGATCGTATTAAATGCTGGCTAACACCTTCTCTATTTTTTTATAAGTGATCCACTCTTCGCTGATGGTACTCTGAAGTGGTTTAGAAACGGTTTTACGTGTCCGATGTGCCACTGGTGTAGAAGTTGAAGGTAGTGGTGGTGGTGATGGTGGTAATGGGATGGCTTTGGACTTCTTTTCTTTCTTCACTTCTGGTTTCCCTTCTTTCTTTTTCACTTCTGTCGAAGGAGGAGTGAACATCATCTTTTTAACCGAAGCTTTAAGTTCTTCTCGTTGGGGTGTAGGGGAAGGGGTCAACAAGGACGCTGCAATCTTACTAGGGATGGGAGCTGCTGACGGTGTTTGAAAGACATCTCTTGCCTCTTCTTCCTCAGGCAACCGTGGGGCTGCTTCTGTCTTGAGCACTGGAGGTGGTAGTCGTGTTGGTGAACTTTTCATCAAGGCCTTAAAAAGCTTTCAGAGTGGGTAGAGCTGTTTCGTCTAAAGCTTTCTGGTGAAAGAGTTGCAGTCGTTGCAACAACTGACCGTACCGTTGAGATGTTTCCGTTTCTGACAAATCGCTGCGATCCATAAAGGATTGCATTTCGTGTTGTAACTGGGACATCTCGGTCAAATGAGGATTGGGAGGTAAATGCGGGGTTCGTTGTTCTTGCCAACGATGGTATTCCATCCATCGTTTGTAAGGCACTAAAGCCAGTTTTCGTCCTTCCATCGGATTTCAAGGATCGCATCTGAGATCTTTTGACTCCAAAGGTCCCTTTTATCTTCTTATACCTTTTTATCTTTATCCTCCAAGGATGTTTCCCATCGTTCCCAATAGTCCTTTCAGCAAGGATCCTCCTATTGTTCCCATTACTCCTTTCAGCAACATGGGCAAAAAGGGCAAAATTCCTCCGCGTTGCACCAACATCTGTTTCTTTTGACCAATGTGTATTTTCTTTTGCACCATTTGGCGAAGAACGTGTCGATGTTTGGCTCAGTATTCTTTCTGGTGTTTAGACAACGGTATTGTGCCTTTCAGGACATTCAGACAACATTCGCACACGGTATCGATGAAGTCTTTGGAGGCAGTTTGAATGAGTTCTTTTTCGCATGGGTGGAAGAGTTTTGGACAGGATGGACAACATGTCCCAATGTTTGGCTAAACGAGGTGGCAGTCCTTTCCTTTTCTTTCCTTTGGGGGTAGAAGAAGAGTGTATTTTTTGGGGTGACATCTTTCTCGGTTGGTTCGTTGGTTCCGTGGCACTCAGCAAAAAATACACTAACGTCGATGACTTGTCACACGGTCTTTTATCCTTTTTTGGGGACTATCGCTTCGTCATAAAGGTGACGATGTGTCTTCCAAAATCACCAAATAATCCTCCTCTTTGGTGACTCCTCTTTTTCTTTGGACGAGTGTGCCTTTTCTGGGGGTGACGTCTAAGTTTGGCTAAGCGTTTTCTCGGATGACGAAACTGTCCTTTTCTTTTTCCTTTCTGGACATTAGAACGACGATGAGGAGACATCTTTTGGTGCACAACATACACTAAAGTCCATGGCTTCACATGCGTCCTTTTATCTTATTTTGGCTAGTGGTCATAGATTTAAATAGATTTAAGAGTTTTGATCATGTGTTGTAATAAAAGACTAGGCAACCATCCTCCTCTTTGGTGACTTCTTCTTTTCTTTCAACGAGTGTGTCTTTTCTGGGGGTGACGTCGATGTTTGACTAAGTGTTTTTGTTTTGGATGACGAGACTGTCTTTTTCTTTTTCCTTTTCCTTTTTGGACAGAAGAACGACGATGGTGACGGTGTGCACTTCTTGGTGGGCCAACGTTGGGCGTTCAGGAGCACAACAACACTAAACCTATTGTATGACTCAGGTCTTTTTATATTGGAACGCGTCGCCACTGATTGTCTTTACGTCGTATCAACTTGATGACTGGCATCACACGTCTTAGAGGACTTCGCAACGGACTAAATCGGGACAGTTCTTGCTTGGACAAATTCGGTAAACTCTGGAACACACCCGTTCTCTCTTGGACTTTGATTTTGGGGGCATGTAATTTGTGAGCAGCGGCCACTGCCGCTAAAGAGGAAGAGGGTGTCACCGCTGGAGGAGAAGTTTTTGGAGAAACTCTCTTGCGGGTAGAAGCTGTTTTCTGTGGACTTTTCTGTTTCTTTTTCTGAGGCTGTGACCTGGTCTTGACACCGTTGGTCTTTTTTGTTTCTTCTGGGTACGTTTGAGCGTGGCTTTTTTCTTGGGCAGAACTTTGGGAGGATTGGGATCCCATTTTAAAAGGGAACGAATGATGACACCTCCTAGAGAACTGCTTCCTCCAGGCTTCAAACTGATTTGCTTTTTTGGTTTGAGTGTCAATGCGAGGATCAACTAGTTGCGTCAAGGCTACTTTGTTTCTCTCAAAGAAACGTTTGGTTTGATGTGGAATCTGAATGATGCCTTGCAGTAATTGACGTGCTGTCACCGTAAACCATCGTAAGACTTCTTTGAAACTAGCTTCTAAGACACGAGCACGTATTTGTGGATTTTTTTTCGCGACTGATACCGTACAAGGCAAGAACCAATTTAATGGGAAGTTGAGACTGAAGGGACGTCATATTGACGATTGTTTGTGTGAATAGTATAGTGTGTGTTATATGCGTTCGCGTTCGTTTGTGTGGATAGTATATATGGGTGTATTTTATGCGTTCGCCTAGCGTTTTTCTGGATAGTAGAATGTGTGTTTAATGCGTTCGCCTAGCGTTTTGTGGACAGTAGAATGTGTGTGTTTTATGCATTCTCGTCCGTTGGTGTGGATAGTATATATGGTATGTTTTATGCACTCTCGTCCGTTGGTGTGGATAGTATATATGTGTGTGTTTTATGCATTCTCGTTTGTTGGTGTGGATAGTATATATGTGTGTGTTTTATGCATTCTCGTTTGTTGGTGTGGATAGTATATATGTGTGTGTTTTATGCATTCTCGTTCGTTGGTGTAGATAGTATATACGGGTGTTTTATGCGTTCGCCTAGCGTTTTGTGGATAGTATATATGGTGTGTTTAATGCATTCGCGTTCATTGGTGTGGATAGTATATATGTGTGTGTTTCATGCATTCTCGTTCGTTGGTGGGGATAGTATATAGGTGTATGTTTTATGCATTCGCGTTCATTGGTGTGGATAGTATATATGTGTGTGTTTCATGCATTCTCGCTCGTTGATGTGGATAGTATATATGTGTATGTTTTGTTCATTCTCATTCGTTGGTGTGGATAGTATAAATGGTGTGTTTTATGCATTCTCCTACGTTGGTGTGGATAGTAAGTATGGTGTGTTTTATGCATTCTCGTTTGTTGGTGTGGATAGTATATATGTGTATGTTTTATGCATTCTTATTCGTTGGTGTGGATAGTATATATGGTGTGTTTTATGCATTCTCGTTTGTTGGTGTGGATAATATATATGTGTATGTTTTAGGTATTCTCGTCAGTTGGTGTGGATAGTAAGTATGGTATGTTTTATGCATTCTCATTCGTTGATGTGGATAGCAAGTATGGTGTGTTTTATGCATTCTCATTCGTTGATGTGGATAGTAAGTATGGTGTGTTTTATGCATTCGCGACAAAGACCCTTTTCAGGGCCACTCCACTGCCTCGAAAAGATTTATTCTTTCTTGCCTAAAAAATTTATTTTAGTTGTTGTATAATTTATTTTAACTCACAAAAACATTATTCTCTGTTGTACCCTACCTGTTCCATTCCTATTGTTCCCATACAAAATTACCATTGACGCTATAGTGTCCCAGGGTGTGCCATTTGACGCTATAAATCTTGACGCTATAGTAGAAAAGTAGGGTCCCGTAATGCTAATTCCCATTGACGCTATAAATCTTGACGCTATAGTAGAAAAAAGTAGGATTCCGTAATGCTAATTCCCATTGACGCTATAGTAGCCCTTATTTTAATTTTTTATTTACAATTTTTCAGTTTCCGCGAAGGTCTGTATGAGTTTAAATAATTTCAGTACTACTTTAAGTCTTGGTAACATTTTTAAAATTTATCTATGGATTATTTTCAGTCTCCGCTAAAGTCCGGTGCAATTTCAGAATTTAGTGCTACACTTTGTCTTTGCCATTTCTAACAACCAAAACAGTTATCAGTTTCCATTCAAGTCCGCTAAATTTTTCGGAAATTTAGTGCAATATTTTAAGTCACCACAATCTGAATACAATCTCCCGGAGTTTTTCCTAGTCTCCACTATTCGGCGAATGTGGATATGTGAGAAAGCTTGCCAGTAGCTTCTCGTGGGTCGGTGGTTCTTTCCGGGTATTTCCCGGTTTCTTCCTCCACCATTAATACTGGCCGCCATGTATAGCCTATCGTGTGCTGAAAAATGGCGTTAAGCCCTACAACAACAACAACAACAACAACAACTAGTCTCCACTAGAGTTTGGGACATTTTGGTAATCTTAGTACTACTTTTAGACTAAACAAATATAATTTAATCTTCTGGGATATGTTCAGTCTCCGTTAAATTCTGGGACAATTTCGTAATTTTAGCTGTACTTTCAGTCACAGTCATTTGAATATTAAAGTTTCAGATTTTCTCAGTCTCCACTGTAGTTCGGGACAATGTCGTAATTTTAGTACTACTTTTAGTCTAAACCAATGTAACCTAATGTTCAGGGACATGTTTAGTCTCCGTTAAATTCTGGGACAATTTCGTAATTTTAGCGTTACTTTTAGTCACATCCATTTTGGCGTTAGTCTTTTCCTTGATTATAACTATTTATAGCATCATTATAATTATGCAAATTTATGAACACCGCCAACATAATTTCAGGTCTAGGTAATGCTTTATATATAAATCTCGGGCTTGTATTAGTATATGTCTGTCTCTGTCTCTATTGTGTTTGTCTCTACCTAGACTGGCAGCCTCGCATATTCAGGTCAGCCACTTGCAACATTGTTACCAATCTCCAGTACCGTGACGTCACCATTCCTCTTGTGGTTATACAAAATTCCCATTGTCCCTATACTCTCCCAGGGTGATTTTCTGTCCCTATAAATCGTGTCCCCATACTATCCCGGTGGGGTGGGTGGGTCCGTAATGTATTTTCCCATTGTCCCTATACTATCCCACTACACTTCTATTGTGCACTTCTATTGTGCTATTACGCAATAGCAGGATTGAACATGTCTTGAATGTAATAAATTTCATAATTACATGAGCAGGACTTGTCAAACAGACATGGACCTTTTTCCTTTAGGACGTCAGCCGTATTTAAGGCCGAAAATAACTATGTGAGTTTCCTATTGCACTGAGTTTAAAATTATGGTATGTAGGTAGTTTTAAAAAAAAAGTTATATGAATTTTAATGATTAGTATAAAATAATGTACTTAGCACTTCGAGTACTGGGCTATACTAGCTCAATTAAATGTACTTAACACCTCAAGTACTGGGCTATACCAGCTCAATTAAATGTACTTAGCACCTCAAGTACTGGGCTATACAAGCTCAATTAAATGTACTTAGCACCTCAAGTACTGGGCTATACCAGCTCAATTAAAATCAATTTCAGGATTATTTTTTTTTATTTGGACCCGGTGGGAAAAAGTATTACGGTTTGGACCTAACTGGTATGGATGCGTGCTTTTTCCTAGACGTCAGCGTATTTATAGGCACTTTTCGTATTTAATTTATAGACACTTTTCGTGTTTAATTTATAGACACTTTTCGTGTTTAATTTATAGGCACTTTTCGTGTTTAATTTATAGGCACTTTTCGTGTTCTTTTTTAGTTTAAATAATTTGTCCTGTTATTTGGTATACAGTTAATATACCAAGCAACTGATTTGATAATATTTTTGTTCGGTTTACAGCGTGTACACGTTTCCCAAAGCACACGGGGATGAGTTTTAACTCCCTGACTAAACGTTCATGCTCCTGGCAAATGCTTAACCACAGTTAGCATTTGCATGTGCTGTTTTGATTATGGGTCATCCCTCTGGTATCCGATGACGGATGAAAGGCAAGGCAGTATATATCGCTCAAACGAACTAGTGATTATGTATATGATTTTACATCCGTCTTGCTATCTATACTTATATACATGGCAGGACGGAAAAATTCGCATTTGAAATCACCTAAACTTTGTAAATGTGTTGAGTCTTCAAACGATTCCTGTGCTCTGCTGTAACTAACATTCATGTCCAATAAATGACAGGGAAAAAGACGATTCGAATTTATTGCGGAAGGAGATGGATTTTGTCTTCTTATGAGTTACACTTGTTATTTAAGTGCTAATGCGCACGTTAAAAATCAATAAAACTTCTTTTGCACCTGCAATTAAATTTGTATTATCAGATACATGGACAAATGCAGGATTAATTCTGATTTCCCAAATCCAGAGCAAGTACTTGTGAGGTTGATATAAAGTTATTTCATGATCCAACTGATCCAGTATCTTTTTGGGAGCACCTTCCATTCTTTTGGTGATAGGTCCGGATACTGAGTTTACCAATAATAAGGTGACGCTCTAGGGTTTCGTATTTTGCAAAGGGTTACATTTGTTTAAAACAAGAATCTCCTAGGTTTTACTCGCTGGTTATACTTCCTATAAAATAAAAAGTTGTATATCTTACTTACTGTTAAAAGAACTGTTAATTCTCTTTAGTTTGGTGTACGATTGATGTATGTAATATGGGTTATACAGTGTACAGCTTGGCCTTACTTCTGATGTATATCTAAAAAAAAAAAAAAAAAAAAAAAAAAAAAAAAAAAAAAAAAAAAAAATGCTAGTTCCGCTTGCTCATTATCACTTCCTGGATTTCAGTGGTAAATTGTAAAAAGGAGCAGATAACTTTTAGTCTGGCAAAATTCGTTTTCCCTATTTTAATAACTGCTAAAGACAGTGTACTATAGGCTAACTCAGGCTGACTTTTTGACACATTGGAGCAGTGATTTTGTTTAGCTGTGTATTTAGATCATGTAGGATTTCCACAAGTACAATATCAAAAGATATGTCAGCCACAGTACATGAAAGTTACATAGAGGTATGCCAATATCCTCTCCACTGTGCATGTTTCAAATGTAAACAACTTCACTTTAAGTCTATCACTCTCTCACAGCATCTGTACAGCGCCCCCTAATGCACGGTTTCTTTAATGATAGGTCCCGGGTACCGATTTTAACAGTAATAAGGCACGATCTCTATGGTGATAGATCCTGGATACTGATTCTAACAATAATAAGGCACGATCTCTTTTGCGATAGGTCCCGGGTAACGATTTTAACAATAAAAAGGTACGATCTCTTTGTTGATAGATCCTGGATACTGATTTTAACAATAATAAGGCACGATCTCTTTTGTGATAGATCCCTGATACCAATTTTAACAATAATAAGGCACGATCTCTTTGGTGATAGATCCCGGATATTTATTTTCGTAGCAATCAATACATTATGTTTTAAGGATTTAAGGATCTGTGATTACAGTACGACAAAGAACATATCAACTCCTATTATTGACTGAGCGATGAATACTCGAGAGTCTTCTTCTGCATTATTACCCTTGTGGATATTGTGCATAATTACCCTTGTGGATATTGTGCATTATTACCATGGTGGATATTGCACACTATTACCCTGGTGGATATTGTGCATTATTACCCTTTTTGGATACTATACACAGGGCCGACGAGAGGGAAAGCAACCAGGGATATATCCCGTAAGGGGGCCCGGGCCGAACAACACTTTTTAATTTTATAAAAGAAAAATTTTGTTTCAACAAGAACTAGGAGAGGCCCGAGTATTTCTTACCCCAGGGCCTGTGATCGCTCTCTACGGCTCTGACAATACATTATTACCCTGTTGGATATTGGGTATTATTACCATGGTGGATATTATTCATTATTACCCTGGTGGATATTATACATTATTACTCTGTTGGATATTGTGCATTATTACCATGGTGGATATTGTGCATTATTACCCTTTTGGATACTATACATTATTACCCTGTTTGATATTGTGCATTATTACCCTGGTCGATAATATACAATATTACCCTGTTGGATATTGTGTATTATTACCATAGTGGATATTGTGCATTATTACCCTTTTGGATACCATACATTATTACCCTGTTTGTAATTGTACATTATTACCCTGGTCGATATTATGCATTATTAACCTGTTGGATATTGTGCATTATTATCCATGGTGGATATTGTACATTCTTACCCTCTTGGATATTGTACATTATTAACCTGTTGGATATTGTGTATTATTACTATGGTGGATATTGTTCATTATTACCCTGGTTTATATTATGTATTATTACCTTGTTGGATATTGTGCATTATTGTTCTATATTATGCAATATTACCCTAGTGGATATTGTGCATTGTTATATACTGTTGGGTATTCTTCAATATTACTCGAGTGGATATTGTGCATAATTACATACTGCTGGACATTGTGCACTCCCTACGTAAAAGATTTAAAATTAAAAGTATCGTGTTAAAACTTGTGAGAAAATATCATTATGATCTTGGAAATGAAATGTCATTATTACATTTTCATGAGACTAAACACTCAGGTTTTGTAACTTAAAATAAATTCATTCGTCGATCGGTCGATTTCCATCCACGGACAGAAGATAGTATTTGCAGGAAAGAAGGCACTCGCTGTTATGTTTGGAGGTGGGAATTTTGTTATAGGAAGGGAGTGCCTTTTGTTTGACATAGATCATGACGATTCAGTCTGATTTTCTGACAAGTGACTTACCAGCTTCTCATTAAGGATAAAACTCTCTTGTCATTGTTCCATTGATAAATATATAGTTTTACATGGTGAAAAACCATCGCAATTATTTTATACTACCATACACAATTTTGAGACTGGTATAACGTGGAACTTTTGACTGGAGTAGAACTTCACTTTTGGGTTAATATTGGTTGTTTCTAGCGCGTGTAGTAATGCATATTCCTTTCTTCAACACGCAACGAATACCTCTTTGTTTCTTCTTCTCCAGAATAACCTATTGAAGAAATAAAACGCATTTGTCCACAAAATCTACTTCAAATCTTATATGTACACGGATACATGGTTAAATTACGCCAACATAATTGTGAACCAGAAATAAATAATGTGTGATACTCAATTTTCAAAATAGAATATGGATTAGATTACAATGACGCTGGCTTCGTTATAACGTGTTATTTTAAGAATAATGAGCACTGATTCAAGGATTTATTCACTCTAAAGGGCCTCAAAGAAGCATCAATTTCCAACAGCTGTCACAAAATAGAAATCCTAGATACTTTGTCAAGGCGGGACTGGCCACAGCGGACAGAGTTCTCTGTGAGGAGGAACAACGTCAAGCAGGAGCCACTGGTGGACCCCCTGAAGGTGCTGATGCCACCACTGCACATCAAATTGGGCCTTATGAAACAATTTGTCTGAACTCTAGATAAGAGTCGGTAGCCTTCAATTACCAAGACTTCTTCCCTATGCTGTCTGATGCAAAGGTCAAAGCCGACGTCTTCGTCGGACCACATATAGAAAAGATCCTGGAGTGCAATGAATTCCTTAAGAAGCTCACTAGTAAGGAGAAAGCTTTGTCGCATTGGTTCGGGGCTTCCTGGGCAATCACAAGGCTGAAAACTGTGGAGCTGATTGAGACTCTGGTGAAGAACTACAGCGCAATGGGCTGCAGGATGTCCCTCAAAGTCCATATCCTTGATGCTCATCTTGATATATTGAAGGAGAACATGGGAGCGTACTCTGAGGAGCAAGGCGAACGCTTCCACCAGGATATACTGGACTTTGAACGCCGCTACGAAAGACAGTATAACGAGAACATGATGGGAGACTACATTTGGGGGTTGATTCGTGAAAGTGATTTACAGTATAATCGTAAATCTCGAAAAACTACTCACTTCTAAATCTATTGTTGTCATTTGTGTATTACTTTAGTATAAATACATGTTAATTTTGATTCATATGTTGTTGTTTTAATCTGACTTTATGTGAAGGAAAAGAGACAAATTTGCCCGTTTTCTCATTGGAAATAGGTAAATTTCAAAATATCACTGTCCTGGTCACAAAAGCGAAGTTTGTGGGGAATAACAGCCATTTTCTATACTTTTTAGGCAGAAGCAATTACGAAATAACACTTATTACCCAGGAACAAAAATTGTGTTACTTAGTGTAACCATCCAATGAAAGCACTTCCTGTTCAGTTGCTGCATGTCATTCAGTTGACCAGGGTTGAACGAGGTCACTAAGCGGTGAAAATGTGTTTCAGTTCTTATTTCTTTTCCCTTCATCGTCCTATCGAATCGATCCCAGGCAGGCCCTACGACTCTGTGCTTTAAACTAAGCAACAGCAAAGAGCGAAAACAAACAACTTTTGTAAAATTCAAGAAATAATTTATTTTCCTTGAATATAAAGTGAAAATGTTAAAAGAACTTACAGTATTGTGAATTCAATCCCATATAGTCATAAAAGTTCTATCCAAAGTCCACATGCAGGAAGTTCCAATTGAATTAAAGTGGTATTCCAAATAAATTCCGATATCGAATGTGTTGATGTGGGTGTAGTCTCGAACGTGTTAAAGAGCCAGTGGCATGGAGTGTGATGATGCGCTAACAGTCTTTTGATGTATTGCAATGATATAATCCAAAATGTCCTTGTCTGAAGTCACTATAATTCCAAATTAATGTTCCAGTCCAAGAATATTATCAAACACTTTGTAATTCCAGTGAATAATAATTTCAATAAGTAAATCCATCCAAATTCGACTATTTTTTGTATACAATACATTGAACATGTCTACAAAAATAATTCAATGTTCTTGACGTAATTTTCTGATTTGAAAATTTAGTAATTTCTAATGTGTATTGAGACATAGAGGATATCCACTCTCCTCGAGTACATATAAGTAAACAGTTCACGAGTGAAATTGGAAAGGTTATATTATCACGAGTGGTGATGGCAGTTAAAATAGCTGCTTGAACAATTTTATGAATATATGTTATCAAGACTTTTTCCTTAGAATGTGTACCAGGTGCACTATACTGTATGGAAGATACAGAATTTCAAATAGCAACAGGTCACTGGCAATTTGCATAATTCATGTGTACAACTAATTCTAAAAGAGTTAATACATGAAACCTAGATTTTTGTTGTTTGATGTTCATTTTGAGTCTTTCTTGATGGAGCCTTCTCATTCATTACATAAATGTATACTAGTAGGTCAATAGTCTTGACACAATTTAAGCTCTGTACATCCTCTGTGTGTGTGTGTGTGTGTGTGTGTGTGAGAGAGAGAGAGAGAGAGAGAGAGAGAGAGAGAGAGAGAGAGAGAGAGAGAAGAAGAAGAAGAAGAAGAAGAAGAAGAAGGGAAGGACAGAAACAAGCAAAAGAAGAAAAATGAAATGATTCTAAATGTGGAAATACATATCTGAATAACATGCATAACGGAAGAAGAAATTTGGTTCCAAAAGTGATTCCGCCACTACGGTGATAAATGTGGCGTCTCCACTGAAACGATGTTGTTTTTCTCTCACTGATATATTTTAAGATCTCATTATGAAATATATAATAAACTGTTCAACTTTAACATCGTATGAGGCTTTAAGCAGTGTATAATTTCTGTAAGTAAGACAGGAAAAGCAGTGACAGAAGACGCCATTGATTAAAAAGTAAAGGAATCATCTTTATTCAGTATGAATGGACCATCAGAATGGTTTCGATGTAATATTAACGACGCCAGTCGTTGATGATCATATTCAAGCACATACCTCACCAGTTCGTTTGGAGACAAAACAGAATACTGCAAAGTTAAAAGACAGATTTCTAAGGATTCACTCATAGAAATGTTTTTGAAACTTCAATATTATTTTGATGCAAATGAATTTATAATCCATGAAAATATCTTACATATGATTTTTGGGAGAAAATTACAAACTTGTGTTTATATTATTTGATAAAAACTACTTATAATTTGTTGACACACTTTGTGACATATTCTTCCGTGTGAATGTCAGGAAAAATGAAAACATGGAATAAAAAAAACAAACTGTTCATTCAACAACAAACGAACAAAGTTAATGCTTGCTTGATATCCTAGCGAACATCAACATATAACACGATATGACAGTTTTAGTTTACGCAAAACTGCAGGAATAGGAATGTTTTATACACCGCCAAAAAGGAAAGTAGTTGTTTTAGCAAATGATTCCATCTTGCTTTGCCCTTCAGTCAATACACCTTTTTGCATAATGGACACATCAGTCAGAAAAGGAAAACTTGAAATACGTCCGTTTACATTATTTTGAATCTAAACAGTAATTAAAAGCAATACATTGATCTACCTTCATTATTTTCAGCATTTATTCTTCTTACAAACTCATATACATCTAAACTCTAATATTTGACGATATATTAACACGGCATGAATAATTGGATCTCAGTTCCTTTTCTTAAAAAATATCACTTCAAAAGTATGAGTGTATTGTCTGTGTAGTCAGATGTACAAGCTGGGTGTCAGTAATATTAGGCAAATACCGTTTCTGATGCGTTTTGAAATATTGAATATTTAACATATTTGTTTGCCGTCAGTGTTACAATAGTTCTTGTGACAATCACAGCACGACGCCTAGTGGTGAAAATATGTTAAAATCCAGCAATTTAAATTATAAATCATCCGAGTCATCTCATGACATCATTGAATCATTCGCATACCATGTCATATTCAATAAGCCATACCGTGTCATATTCTATAAGCTATATTGTATCATTCGCATACCGTGTCATATTCTATAAGCTATATTGTGTCATATCTGTTCAAACCGAAGGAAATCTCCACACTTCCGACGACCTTAAGGAATTTAGCTATTGATGAAACAAATTAGACCCATCGTCATTCTTAACCACTTGATGTTATTTTTTTTCCTGGTCAAAATTTTCTTTATGTTATCATGCACGCGTTAGGACTAAATTATGTCACAAAATACTAAATTCATTTTAAGCATCTCAGGCGTATAATTGAAAATTAAAGCTAATACATCTTTTGTGGCAGCGAATGCCATTATTATCCCATTATGTATACCTTCTTCAAGTTCTCAAGACGACTGAAATTCAGAAAAACGACTAAATTGTTTTCGGATTTGGTTTATAAGTATGGTTAGACTCGTACCAATCACAGGTTATCTGTTTGGAAGCAGAATAGGGCAGACAAGCGCCACAGATAAACTCCAACGACATCACGCACATGAAATAGTTTCTTTTGGTAACACACGCTATTGATGAAATAAATGAAATCTCGTCTAGCTTAATTGCAGTGTTATTTAGACAGAATAACCAAAGAAAGTCATCTGAATGTATCGATTGTGCATTATTTCTGTGGTCTTGTTTTATGGTATCTCTGATCACCTAGTCTGATATTTAGTTTAGATTGCACCCCCTTCACCTCTGTCAGGATTACTTCCTCTAGAAGATGTCAAACCGATTATTTCAAACATGGTTCCAGATTTTATCCAGCCGGAGTTGGTAAAAAATAAAACGCTCTCTATCAGCCTCCATGATACTTTGAAACACGATGGTTTTAAAAGTTAACACTGATTTCATTTCAAGAATTTTCGAATGTTTCTGTTGGAAGTTTGGCCTTTTACTTTGATCGTACCCAACAATTTAATATACATACTACCAGCACATACATTTAGTTGGAAAGGCAACATAACATTTCGTCATCATTAACCGTGGAAAGATATTGATTCTCACGTCTGTTAAGAACCAAAACAAAAAAAATAACTGAAAACAATTCTATCGATTTGTTTGCCAACCTTTCTGTAGTTGGAAATGACTGATCTTTATAGATCCAATCCTCATATGATGTACGAGGAGCAACCAATGTATGCTTTTTTTTGCTGTAAAATCACTTTTATTACCGTATCTCGGTGCTATTGAATATCATCCTAAAGGAACATTGCCGTGCATTGTTTACATATGCTAAAGTATGCTTTCTGGCAATACACGCTTTCATATTTTAGTATCGGTTTGATTTTCACGGAGAACATATATATATATATATATATA